>CALYLW010002051.1:85546-157989 GCA_944989445.1 Ampullaceana balthica
CCTCTAATGAATTTAATACTACCACATCTATACTAACATCAGATCAACAGCCAAACCCGCGCTTTTTTCCACCCCTCCTAAATTTGTCTAATTAATTATAATATATACTAAACCCTTCCTAATTGTAACTTATACCATCGACTGCCCCCCCACTATGTTATTTGAATTAAATTCCCCACCAACAACAACTGTCCAGCAGAGTACCCCAAATAAAATACATCGCCTAACAACCTGAAGCACATAAAAACCGTGCTTAAAACCCTTACATACGACCATTCAACAAATAAAATACAATTAAAAAATAATAAAATAGCTTGAGAACCACTTAATAATTAAATGAAAAATAAATAAAAATACTTTTGAGAACCACTTAATACATAAAATAAATATAAAAAATTTAAAAATTAAATAATTAAATACATTGAAAAAAAAAGTTTAAAAAAGGGGAAGTAACTTAAACACAAATACACGATTATCCCCCTTTAAACACCGGGAAATTTGAATTTCCCGCCATACGTTCTAATGAATATGATATCCTAATTAACATAATTATCATAATTATCATGTCTAAGATAATTAAAATGTTGTATAACAACATGACACTGTTGTATAACAACATGACACCTCTAATTAACATGTCTAATTAACATAATTACCGCCACCGGTATGGGCAACAGCTGTGGTGGCGGCACGGTGGCGCGCCACACTTTTCCGCCCTGTTTCAGCCATTCCTATACTACTCAAGTTGAAGCAATTGATGTGAGAAGTAGCCTGCTGCATTATCTCCATGTAAATGGACTCTCATGTTGGTGGTCAGAGTCATTTTCTTGACATGTTTCAACAGAGTTGAAGCTTTGAGGAAGGCATTCAACTCATCGCTTGGTGTTGACCTTGGAATTACAGGCAAAGTTTGTCGAAAATCTCCAGCTAATACGACAACTGTTCCTCCCATTAGTTTTGTGTTTACTTTTAAATCCTGAAGAGTGTTGTCCAAGGCTTCAAGAGCTTGCTTGTGTGACATTGTACACTCATCCCAGACAATGAGAGAACACTGTTCTAGTACCTTGGCCTTTCCTGATCCTTTTGATATGTTGCAGGTTACATTCTCAGAATAGTTATTGTTCAAAGGTAACTTGAAGGCAGAATGAGCTGTTCTACCTCCTGCAAGCAATGTTGATTCTATGCCAGAAGAAGCAACTACTAGAGCAATACCTTTGTCTCGTCTGATTGTAGCCAAGAGCAAATTGATCACAAATGTTTTACCTGTACCTCCTGGAGCATCAAGGAATATGATTCCACCTTTTTTTGAGGTAACCAGTTCTAAGATGTGAATGTAGGCAGCTCTTTGGTCCTCAACTAAACGTGGGTGATTTTCTGAGACATAGGCCATCAATTCATTTGTGTTATAATTTTGTTCTCGTAGAAGTTCACTATTCACTAGTTCACGTATCAAAATTTCAGATCGATCAATCTTACCGTAACTAAATTAAGGGAGGCGTTATACGGAGATATCTCCGAATAACGCCAGGCGTTATACGGAGATTTCTCCCAATAACTCCCGGCGTTATACGGAGATTTCTTTTTTTTTAAAACAAACAAAATTTCCGTTCTAATTTAGTATATATGTACCTATCATAGCTTAAAATTTATTTCAAAAAGAGTTATGATTTTAAAATTAATTTGGTAAAAGCAAAGAGAACGGTGCGCTCGATAATCGATAAATCGTATTTTTGGTTGCTGTATTTGTTTGTTTTTGTTTTCTATTTTAATTTAAAAAATAGACAACTAAACCTAACCCAGACCCTAAAACTGAAACTACAACCTTAAAAAAAAAGGCTCAAACGAAACTCGAACCTCCACTTGACACTTCAAGAATCTAATGCCCTAACCGTGTGACCACAGAAGCTCATGAATCGTATGCATTTTTAAAAATCTTATATCATATCGGCAAGTAGTCACATGACCAGCCAAAAAAATTTGCGTATGACGCTAAGAATCATGGGAAATATCTGTCTATAACGCTGGGCGTTATACGGAGATATCTCCGAATAATCACTTCGTTAAATTAATGCATTTTTAGTTTAACCTTTTGTAACGTATGTAATTCAAATTCACCGTTTGTTATTGTTTTTTTCCCACGTGAGATTTGAGTTGATGCGTTGACGCGACCCATCGAAGTACCGCGTGCTTTTGTTTACATTTTACGTGTCACGCTGAACTCAGTCCTAGTGTTATGAAGCAAAGTTGAGTTAAGAGTTTGAAGATAATCAATATTGTTAGTTATGTCTCATATATAAGGGATTTATAGTCAAAAACTTTGTTTTTACGGGTTTGTTTAATTAAATCCCTTATATTAACTTCGACGTCTTGTCGTGGTCCCGCCCGTACGCCAGTTCACGGAAAAATAAAAGCAAATAAATGAAGGTAAAAATATGATTTTTAAAAACCACGTTTTTACAAACGGACTAAAAAGAAGAAAATAAATTAAAATAATTTAAAACTGGTAAGTTCAAGTACTTTGATTTAATATGACTAAAAAAGTGGGGCGGGCGCTTATGAGGTTTAACATATGCTGCTCACTCATACTCTCACTTATAGATCTCTCGTTTGCCTTCTAAATTAGAAATCTTTAATTTTTATACCAAACACCCGCCCCACGTTTTTAGTCATATTAAATCAAAGTACTTACATATACCAGTTTTAAATTATTTTAATTTATTTTCTTCTTTTTAGTCCGCTTGTAAAAAGTGGTTTTTAAAAATATTTTTTTTTACCTTTATTTATTTTATTCTTTTTAGTCCACTAATAAAAACTTGGTTTTTAACAATATTTTTTTACCTCTATTTTTTTACCAAACACCTCACAAGCGCCCGCCCAACGTTTTAAAAACATTGCGATGTGGTTACGGGGGGGAACTCACGGATGTCAACAATGCCGACGGTACAGTTGCTTATAAATAGACTAGAGATAAACTAAAAAGTTCAATAATTTAATAACGGTACATTCGATCGATCTGAAATTTTAATACAATGCATTGTCATCCAAGACCTATCTGTGGTAAAATTTTCAGATCTCTAGGACCGTAAGAAGTGGTTCAATTTTACGTTGGCAGATTTGAAAAAAGCTGGTACAAACAATGCCCAACGAAAGCGAGTTAATAATAAAATATTTAAAAAATCTTTTTTTGAAAGGACACGCTTTTATTTACATATAGAAAGTGCACTAAAAAGAAGAAAATAAAAATTTTCAATCCGTGAACCTATCGACTGCACATAAAAGCGTGGGGCGCCCATCACAACTCATTTCTTATTGCAACTACTCTTTTGCATATAGATAAATTTTTCTAATTAATATGATAGTAGCATCTATATGATCAAAGTTGTGAAACTTTAAATGTTTATTAATATTCATATAAATTTGTATTTATGTTTCGCAGCTTTGTACATGATTGCGAGTTGTGATGAGGGCCCCACGCTTTTATGTGCAGTCGATAGGTTCACGGATTGAAAATTTTTATTTTCTTCTTTTTAGTGCACTTTCTATATGTAAATAAAAGCGTGTCCTTTTAAAAAAAGATTTTTTAAATATTTTATTTTCTACTTTTTAGTAACACAATTTTTTAATCAATTTTTTGACATAATCAACTCAATTTAATTAGTCAAACTTCGTTGTCTATAAATTTAAATGTGATAGTGGTAAAAAGATAGATTATTAATTACAAATTTATGTATTTAAAAAATAACAGTTTCCCCAACTGAAAATTGAACCCAGTACCTCCAGGTCAAAAATCCATTAAGCTAACAATTGGGCCAACTAGGCTACACAAATACCAGTTGTTCCTCTTGTATTATCATGTCAATTTAGATTTAGTTTCGAATTACTGAGCTGTTTAACACCTGGAATGTCGTCATCCATGGCTGGTTGTGAACTCCGGTGACATTCACGTGAAAGTCAAGAAGAGCACTGATACAGATTATATATAAAGATAAACGTAAAAATGCTTTTATTTAATTACGGTACATTCGATCGATCTGAAATTTTGATACAATGTATTGTCATCAAAGATCTATCTGTGGTAAAATTTTGAGATCTCTAGGACCA
This sequence comes from Ampullaceana balthica, assembly GCA_944989445.1. NCBI lineage: Eukaryota > Metazoa > Mollusca > Gastropoda > Lymnaeidae > Ampullaceana > Ampullaceana balthica. The sequence continues at coordinate 89,648 of CALYLW010002051.1, forward strand.
TCAGAAGTGGTTTAATTTTACGTTACAAGATTTGACGGATACAACATACAAACAGTGTGAGTTAAATAAAAGCTTGTAAACAAACAGTGTGAGTTAAATAAAAGCTTGTAAAAACGTGGTAAAAATGACCCACTTCCCATGATCCTGAAATTTTACACATAGACTTGAGTCACCTAAAAATGCATTAAACCAAAATGTCAGACTGATCGAATGTACCATAATTAAATTAATGAACTTTTAGTTCATCTCTATATAGCATGTGTAGCCGTCTGCTACAGTTGACCTCCACGGGTCACTGGAGTTTCACTCCATCCCTCGATGTCACAGGGGTCTGTCAAGGTCTGTCACGCGGTGCGTATTATATTGAACATAATCAATACTTTTAGTTATGTCTCATCCGTCGAAAGGGGGAGGCCTCTACGGGGCTCGGCGGATGAGTAGGGTTGCGGGGCACGGACCTGACCGCGACTCGGCAACCTGAAACCAACATCTCCCAGCAGGCAATGCCAAAGTCCGATTTGTTAGGGTTAGGTGCTAGTCACATATGATTACAGTCGCTGTACGGATCTTAGACAAAGAATCTTAAATGCGATGTCGATGATGAAAACCAAAGTACCCGCTGAGGGTCGGGTAAATCCGAAGCGACCGTTTCGTCCCCCTCAATTTACTAGCAACGCCAATGAGCGGTGCCGGTTTAGGGCCAGGAGCGCCAGTACGGATTAGCAAAAGGTACCGCGAAGAACGAAGCGGACGCCAGCTCTGAGGAAACCTTCCAATGGGGGTTGCACCCTAGGTAGGTCATTGATGATCCCCCGCATCGCGGCGGTCCAAAACCAATGAGACTCGTATGCTTTGCCGGGGTGGCGCCAAAGTGGTAGCGGGTCATTGTAAGGCAATTCCACCCCTCCTTGTGAGGCCAACTTAGTGGGAGGCATCCTCGACTTTCTGTCTTAGATGCCCAGGTGGCCGCTTCAGAAGCGGCCGCTCCGGGGGGTTTTCCAAGCTGTCAACGTCCTTTTCTGGGGGAGGGGGCCAGATAGCTGGGAGGGTCTTCCAGGAAGACCCATGAAGAGCACTAGGCTCGGGGCTTCTGATTTTCTTCCACATGTAGGATCATTAGTTATGTCTCATATATAAGTGATTTATAGTCAAAAACAATGTTTTACGGGTTGTTTTTATTATATTTTGTTTTATGATTTGATTCCGTCACATATCAAGTACCAGAACTTCGAGGAGAAGGATGAAATAAAGACTTGTTTGATAGCAGTTACGAAAACTTAGAACATATTAGACAAGAATGGACAATTATAAATGTGTTTATTTCACAATGTAAAAAAGCAGGATTGAGATACACATAATATACCATTCAGTATTTGTTCAAAAGATATCTAATGTAACAAATATTATTAATATATTTTTGATTTTGTGCACTATTATCTTGTTACATAAGTTTTCAAAGGATTAACGTCAAATTTAAGACTTTAAAACGATGTATTGGTGGTGCAGCACTGATGTAAATTACATTTTATTGAAGGTGCAACAAAATAATATAAAATTTGACTAATAAACGTTTCTTTCTGCTCTTTAAATTTCTAAAAATAATGAATGATATCCTCAGAACAAATCCTAACCCTTGATCGTACAGAAAATACAAATACATTAGCAGGTATAATACTTTTTAACGTAATTTCCCATTGGGATAAAATGTGTTTATATATTTGATATGTCTGTAGAGTTTGCATATACAAATCCTCGTGAACCATACCAGATAGAGGGTTCGGGTCTTTTGCAAATATGCTATGGAGGTTCCAAAGATGTGCAACGGCCAATACCGAAAAAGTTTACTGGAATTCCTTTGAAAATCAAAAAAAAACCGAAAAAATTTCAGTATTTTGTTATTTTCTCGCAAACCATAACATCTATCGGGTTGAAATAAACGATAAACGATAGCTAATAATATTTAGAACAATATTGAAGACAGAATATTTGAAATATGTCTTTTCGTTCGACTCCCGTAATTTTAGCAGACATTTCAGTTTCAAAATGATTAATTTGAAATGAATTTTAATTTAATTTAGAATGATAGTTAATAGGGTTTTCCCGCTTTTTGAATGCTTATGTTAGATTGTTGCGTGGTGCGCAATATATTGACACATTATTGGTGTAATGTAGCGTGAGGGGATATGACGTCATATTGTGTTTGGTTTCAGAATTACTTATTTGAATCAACTTTTAATGTAATCTAGAATGATTTTCCTTGAATAAAAAATCGGAAATTCGTTTTGGAAATTGCGTTTAAATACTCATTCGAGTTTTCATTACTTGTTTTAGATTCAATTTTTTTGGTTAAAAAAATTAATTTAATGCAATTTTTTTAAAAACTTTATATGTTTTGTATTAAGTCTTCATTCATGGTTTGAGAAAAGATAATTTGCGTTAAAATCAAGATTTATTGTATTCAATAGATATACATTGAAAGATTCTTATATCTAAACTATTTAGTGTACTCAACAATTTAGTTATGTCTGGTTCCCGCATACCCGCACTTGCATTTAGTTGTTTGGTTCCCGCATACCCTCACTTGCATTTAATTGTTTGGTTCCCGCATGCCCTCACTTGCATTTAATTGTTTGGTTCCCGCATGCCCTCACTTGCATTTAGTTGTTTGGTTCCCGCATGCCCTCACTTGCATTTATTTGTTTGGTTCCCGCATGCCCTCTCTTTTTTTTTAGATTTGTGCAATTACACACCTATATAAATATAATGTTTGTGTGTGTTTAATATTTCAAATAACTGATTATTACACAATTTTTCTCCATACTTATTTAGTCATCAATGGATATGTTAATATAATTTTAGAAATGAGAAATGCATGATGACATCATTCTAAATTTTGTATCAATCCCTTAATATTAAGACTTTCAATAATATGTAAGCAAACGGAAACTTGATTCACCTTAATACTAGTGATAAATTTAGTTTTATTATTGTTAATTGACTAACAATTCCTTTTCTCTATGAACGAATAACAGTGTATCTGCACTGTAGATTAACATTTCTCATTGTACATGGAGGTGGCGAAAATGACATTCAATTGACAAATGTATTTCCATGATAGTTTTCGTTACATAGTTTTCCAACATGTTATTTCAGATACAATTTAAAATCTTCAGCACTATACATTGGTAATCGTTTAAATAAATGAAAAACATATTTATATTTTCAAAAAATGTATGAAAAAAATCATATCATTTTTGTGTGGACAATTTTAAATTATAAATTTTTAAATAAAAATGTTATCCATTGAAACAACTTTAGAGATGGGAAACATTTATAAGGAGCCTTTTGAAACGTTATCGTAGCCGCGCTAACGTCTGCTGAGAAAGAGATTTGTTGAACACAGTAGATCTTGATTATTTCTCTTCATTAATGACTTTCTATCTACTTTTAAATCACTTCCTAAAACGGGGATCAAACTCTATGTCAACACCACGCATGAAATAAACATCTTCACACTTCACATCTAAGATTTCATGGTGATCATTCTCACAAGTTAAGTAAACATTTAGAATATCTTCAAATCACATAAAAATGTTGGTATCTTCAAAAGTAATATCAAGCTTCATGTTTTTGATTCAATTATACAATGTAAAAAAAACACGTTTATCAAAATGTTGAGTATTATATCTTAAATTCCTCTCTGGAACTTTAAATCAGGTGTATTTTGTAATACCGTACAAGTAACTCATGACAAAATATTACCTAGGTGACAAAGACTTGCTGGCTTAGCTCCTTTAAAATCAGTTAAATAAATTGCTTCTAACGCTATGATTTTGTAAGTGTCGCAAAATGTCATCATTATTAGTGATACGTAGTGAAATGAGTTATGATTGTGTTGTATGCGTGTACTAGGTTCCGGTTTGTTGGGGTGGGGGTGGGGGTGCGGCCTATTTTACACATATATAATTTACATACATAAATTTTAAGTCACAAAATTGAACATCTCTTCATCCGCGTTTGAGACCCGTGGTTTAAAACAATATAAATGACGCGTTCGGGTTCTGACATTACAGACTGTGTCTCTATCTAGACATAACCATCAACTTATTTAAATTAAACTGATGAGTTTCTTTTTAGTGTTTCCATGCTAGAGGACTACAGACAACAAAACAAATTGATATAGAACAAACATTTTATTTTGAATAAAAATGAATACTGTTTAAACAAGGTACAAATATATAGGTGTTCAAACCATACATCTGTGGAGTGATGATTTTTTCGTGAATGTCAAAACTAACTAACAACTAACTATCATAGCGTATTTTATATCATACTGGAATATATAGCATATTTAATGAATTTATAAACATTTGTTTGTAAACATTGAGTATTTCTTTTAAAATGTCAAGGGAGCACAAACCTAGTTACGATATATAAAACTAATGTAACATCTAAAATATAAGACTAATTTAACATCTAAAATATAAGACTAATTTAAAATCTAAAATATAAGTCTAATTTTACATCGAAAATATTTATTAAAATATTTTTTGGTTGTTGAAATGTTCAGTAGCCAGAGGGTGACAAAACCAAATCCCATACATTTCTTTTTAGACAAGACTTACACGAGATTCATAGTACTATGTTAGAACTTTTGAATTGTTATATATATCAGTAAATTCTAATTAATAAAATTGAAAATGTTACATCAGACCACATAGAAATATTTAGTCTTCTATGACTTCTAGACACTCGTAACGAACTAAAGTGATCGTCACTTTATATTAAGATGCCAATTTGCAAAATGTGTAGCGGCAGAGGTCGATTGTGCAGAACTTAATTCACACAATATAAAAATCTCTATAAATTCATGAAAAACACGGGTTTTGTCTTTGTAAATAAATGAACATATTGAAAATTAATTTTTATAAAAGTACTAATTTGTTAACTTTATTTTACAAAACCATCTGAAACGTTACCTACTACATCACTAAACTGAATTAACACATATTATTTTATAAAAAAATGTAGATTAATCAAATGTAAAACTAATAAATACAATTATTTCCCTTGAGACAATCCATTTTTTATATGCCTATTTAGGGCGATGATGTTATGATAAATAGATTTTAACACATTATTTGAAAAGTTAAAATTATAATTTGAATTTTTTTTTACTTTATGTACATATATATTTGTTGTGTGTGTATGTTTGTGTGTGTGTGTAAGTGTGTGTTAATATTTAGCTATTACATTTTGTGCTCATTGGATTTTAATACTAGCATTATGAGAATCAATCATAAATAATATAAAAGCCCAGGTCACTCATTCTGTAACGCCAAGGGACATACTCAGCTTTTTTCAAAACAAAATTGAAAATATAAGCGTTAGATCATAATTATTTTGGTTTCGAGATTAAAAGAGCGTGTTGTGTTTCTGGCCGTTAAATATTATATGACGTCATTTTTTTAGCTTATATTTTAATTTTTGAAAAGGGAACGATGTAAAAAGAGCCGTTAATAGTTTGACTGACGTTAACGCTTAGGGACATAATCAGCATATTCTCAATATTTATAGTGATTATGTCCCTTAATGGTTTGGCTGACATTCAGCGCGTGCAGAATTTTAATGACAGACGGACATACTGATTCTAACGCCTGCAATAACATTCATGTAAGTTACTTGGGCTTTTAAAAAAAGTGGGTGCCATAGGCGCCCCAGAACAACCTAGATTTTAAATTAATCAAATAACTTATTTAAGATTTTAATGATTCCACGTTTTTGTTTTATTTACACCCTCGTCGATTTAAAGTTTATTGCGGAACTTTGTGCAGGAAAACTTTTCTAGAAGTTAAAAGGATGCACTTAACGTTTTCGTACTTACTCCCTGAAATGTCCCGAAATATCAAGAACATTCTTAGTTTACATACGCTATGGCTACACCAATATAAGATATGACAACTGTTGAAAGCTCCTATAATATTTGATGGTTGATGATAATTACATATTTACTGCATTGTGCTACTGATTATAAATTGCAAACATACATACATTACCAAGATTTTTATTTTTTTCATGTACAATCCTGAGAGAAACACATTAGTGTAAATAACATGTAAATAATTTAATTTACCTGTGGCGGCCTGTTTCTGATACTGTAGTCGATGTTTGGAATGCAGGCTCACTTTGTACGTTATTCTCCGGCTCCTCTGGTTTTCATATAATAAATATTTCCACATTAAGCTAGTATTTACAATCAATTTTTCTGTAACACTATGATTAGAATTTCATTTGTCTCGTCCATATAGTATTCTTAGGTCACATGATGTTTTTAGTAAATAAGTATGTGATTACTTTTCATTAAATGGTTTTATCATAAGTCTTCTTATAAACCACTTTTTTACTTCATCCAATTTTTAACTACTTCTTTTTCGATGGTCTAACATAGATACTTATTGCCAACAAGAGACTCAAGATATCGTGTCAGTCTGCAAGTCTTTACTCAGCAACACACTAAATATATCGTTTCAGTATGCACGTCTTTACTCAGCAACACACTCAAGATATCGTTTCAGTATGCAAGTCCTTACTCAACAACACACTCAAGATATCGTTTCAGTATGCAAGTCCTTACTCAACAACACACTCAAGATATCGTTTCAGTATGCACGTCCTTACTCAACAACACACTCAAGATATCGTTTCAGTCTGCACGTCCTTACTCAGCAACACACTAAAGATATTGTTTCAGTCTGCACGTCCTTACTCAGCAACACACTAAAGATATAGTTTCAGTATGCACGTCCGTACTCAGCAACACACTAAAGATATCGTTTCAGTCTGCACGTCCTTACTCAACAACACACTAAAGATATTGTTTCAGTCTGCAAGTCCTTACTCAGCAACACACTAAATATATCGTTTCAGTGTGCGCATTTTGATACATATTTCGAAATTACTGTTTTTAACGCAATTTCCCATGGGAAAAGTTGAGTTTATATGTTTGAAATGTCTGTAACGCTTGATCTTGCAACTCCCCCTGAACCACACAAGATAGAGGGGTCGGGTCGTTTGCAAATATGTTAAGTCGGCCGAGCAAATATGATGAGAGTGGTCATCGTCGATCACGATGGACGAACAACACAAAAAACAAAGGAGGTTTCAAGGATGTGCAAGGGCCAAAATACTGAAAAGGTTTACTGGAGTTCCTGAAAAATAGAAAAAAAAAGGAAAAAATATCAGTATTGTGTAGGGCTGTTATCGATTAATTAAAATTTAATCCTTAACTTTTGAGAATTGATCGTTAATTTCGATTAAAACCAAAAATATAAATTTATGACGCCATTAAACTGATCATGTCAAGTGAAGTAACAAACACAGCTAATTGACTTCTTAAAACTTTATTGAGTTATTTCCCCTGTCTCACAGAAATTGACAAATAAGAATATTTTGAACAAAATGTTATGACAATGTGTTGATACTTGATCGGATGTTTGTGCTGAAGGTGGTACGTCAGCGATGTATTTGATCCTTTAAAATAAAATTGTTTATGGCAGTGAACACTGTAAACTTTTTCACCATCTTCGACTTTGCCATCCGCAGTTAGCTTAAAAACAAAAGTTGTTCTCAACTTTCCAGTTGTATGTTTAAATTTAACAGCGCTGATTGCTGTCAGCCATTTTTTAGTTGACGTCTGCCGGTCCACATACATTAATAAAATCAATTATAATATTACGCGGGAGAAGTTTGTACGTAAAAACATATATAAATTATTATTAGTTATTAATAATTAATTATTTATTAATAAAAGTTTTACAAAATATTATAAACCTAACCCTAACCCTAACCCTAACCCTAAAGTTTTACAAAATATTATAAATATTTTCTTTAATTTTAATCGAATTTGTGTCGATTAAAATAATTGTAATCAATCAAAAAATTTAACGATTAATCGAGAAACTAATCGTTAATACCCGCAGCCCTAGTATTTTGTCAATTTCTCGCCAACAATAACATCTATCGGGTTGAAATAAACGCCAAACGATAGCTAATAATATTTCGAACAATGATGGAGAAGAAATTTTTAAAGGTCTCTTTTCATTCGACTCCAGTAATTTTAACAGCAATGTGTAGATAACAATTGTGTTGTTTACTTTTATAATTATTGATTTGAAATGACTTTTAATGTAATCTAGAATGATAGTTACTTGGTTTTTTCGAGCTTTGTGAATAGCTAAAAATAGTTGGTGCGCGGTGCGCATTATATTGACCCGTTATTGGTGGGATGTAGCGTGAGGGGATATGACCTCATTTTTTTTATTATACTTTCAGAATTACTGATTTGAAATGAATTTTAATGTAATCTAGAATAAATTCCCTTGAATAAAAAAATCCGAAATTCTTTGTCAAAAATAGCGTGTAAATGCTCATTCAAGTTTTTATTACTTGTTTTTTTAAATTTTACACTGCTTTTTCGAAGGACGCTTTTTTACACGCTGCTGTTTAATTTTTGTTTGTTTTATCTGTCTTCCTGTATAATTGTTTAGCATATATACTGACTACAATTGACTTGCTTAATGGCTTAGCCTTCCTTCTGGAGGCGCTGTTTTCTTATAGATTACCATTACTTCGGTTTACTGAGATTGACCGTTAACACGACTACGAGGGATATGGGAATTACAATGAGCCTCCAAGCCAGTTAAGAGTAAAGTGTGCTGGCCAGTGGACTGGATGTTGGGTACCTTCTAAATCATACATTCCAACCTTTTTTCTTGTGGCGACCCCTTTTTATAAAAGCCATGTGACGCGCGACCCCGGGGAGATGGGGAGGCAAAAGAGTCCCACGTGAAGACAATGTTATATGGCACTGGTCAGTAGAAGACAATGTTATATGGCACTGGTCAGTAGAATAAGGCAATGTTATATGGCACTGGTCAGTAGAATAAGGCAATGTTATATGGCACTGGTCAGTAGAAGAAGGCAATGTTATATGGCACTGGTTAGTAGATGAAGACAATGTTATATGACACTGGTCAGTAGATGAAGACAATGTTATATGACACTGGTCAGTAGATGAAGACAATGTTATATGGCACTGGTCAGTAGATGAAGACAATGTTATATGGCACTGCTCAGTAGATGAAGGCAATGTTATATAGCACTGGTCAGTAGATGAAGACAATGTCATATAGCACTGCTCAGCAGATGAAGACAATGTTATATTGTACTGCTCAGCAGATAAAGAGAATGTTATATTGCACTGCTCGGCAGATGAAGCAGGTTGTCCAGGTAATAGCCAAGGCCTTAGGGATTAAGTCACAGGCAAAAAGAAAAAAGTTGTTTATAATAAGGCTTTTCTTTTTAAAATAGTTTTCTTAAGGATAACTTTATTTTAAATTATGTTTAATAATTAATTTAATGAGATGCTTGTATTTCCATGCCTTTAACAAGCTTCTGAATTATCGGGTGAGTTGGGAACTGGGTTCTACATTTTTGAAATAAATTTGTCGTGAAACTCGTGAATAGAAGTTTTTTATAAGCAACGAGGGGTAGAAGAAATCTAGAGACAAATTGACATTGTTTGTCTAAAGTTAGAGATCGAATGCAAGTGACATGCACTTGTAAAATTTTTTATTATTTTTATATTTTGTTTTTTTTTATATTTTTTTTTGTGAGAATCCAAATCATAAGAAAACATAGTTTATTGTTCTGCAAAACGCAATGTAACTGCAAAGAAAATTATTTGACAAAAATGTATATCACATTTAATGTTTTAATTTCATAGTTTTGATTAGATGTCTATAAATACAATATTAAAATCTGATGTGTTTAGTCATAACTGTATTTGTAAGCGTTAATTTTTAAGGCATAAAAGAAAACATTTTGGTAACACAGATTACTTTAAAATGTGTCTAAAAATTGTAACTTACTTTTTATATAATTTAAATTAAAACATATTTATATTAACAGAGCAAACTATTTTTTCTTTCGAAACAATACATCAGTGCTGTATCGTGCAGCGCTGCCAATAAATATAATTTTAATGCACGTCTTATATAATAAAAAGATTTCATTAAAAATTGTCTTGCTTTTACAGACTATACAGACAAAATATTCTTCATTCATTTGATCATTATGAGGTGTCAGGTTTGGAAAGACATCGGCTATCATTTACTTCTATTTCTCTCTGTGGTTATCTGTTTCAAGGAAGACGTTTTTGCTTACAAGTTCGTCTGTTTACCATTCAGTCAGGCTTTTAACGTGTATTTTTTATCCTACAATATATCATTTCACATAAAGCTACGCTTTCTATCTCAAATTTAATATGGACTAATCGACAAATTTCATTTTTTCATGTGTGATCTTGGGGCACATAATGTACTTAGCAGCTCAGCACTTGTTTATGACATTGTCATAAAGCTTCTTATAAACCACATTTAGCTGCACTCAAATTTCTTCTTGCTCCATTGTCTATTGTCAAACATTCACAACCATTTATAAAAATATATAAATGATATCCTGTTAATATTAATATTTCAATACATACTTTGATACTGTTGATTTGTTTCTGTCACTTCTTATGCAAAGGAAACTGTCTTTAGATGTTGAAGATATTATCTTTATTTATTTGTTGCATCTACCTTCCTGCGTTATTGTATAGACTAGACACCAAAAACAATTACTTTGCTTACTATTTTAGCATATACCCTTTTACATTCATTTTGGCCTGAATGTTTTCTTAAAGATTACCATTATTTCGATTCTAATAAGCTTGACCGTTTGTTATTACAATAGCAGCCAAAACTCTACTACATTTTGCGACAATATAAACTGGACACGTGAAACAATTTTGGAAACGTTTATTATGTCCTCGGTTTATAAATGTTACTTAAATTTATTGTTTTCATTGCATAATTTGTCTGTGTATTTTTTATTTTATTAAATTGTAAATGACTATTGTAATTAACTTGTTTTAGTAAATTAAATATATATTAAATATAAAAATTCATAGTAATATACATGTATTTATGAAATGTAACATTTGTATCAGATGTAAAAATATAAATGGCTGAGTCCTGGTTGGGATCGTGTGAGTTTGTAACGGACGAGTCATTTTATTACTTCCCTTGACTATAATAACGAAATAATTTTATACACCTGAAATTGTTATACTCACGACATCAATATTGCCTTCAACACTAAATCAAAAGCTTAATTTTACATGAGACTTCTTTGTTATATCTATATTAAATATAGTTAGTCCCTTAGAAATATCAATTACTATATTTATTAAATGAAAATTAACAATTCTAAATACTATACATGTATACTAATTAAATTGTTGCAATTAGATTTGATACGGTAACTCTTGCGAGTGTAACCCGAACAATGGCAGCATTTAGTAAATTAAAGCACATCTGGCAAAGTAAGAAGCTCTCCCTGAGATCAAAGATACTGCTAATGCGCTCTCTGGCGATGTCGGTCTTTTTGTATGGTTGTGAGGCTTGAACGCTCACTGCAGACCTCCAAAGAAGAATCAATGCGCTAGAGATGAGATGTTTCAGAAAGATATTGAACATCTCATACACAGCGCACATCACAAACGAAGCGGTCCGCAACACAATAAGTACTGTCATTGGCCCCTACGAGGACCCACTCACATCAATTAAGAAGAGGAAATTACGATGGTACGGACACGTGACAAGAACTGGAGGTCTCGCAAAAACAATATTGCAAGGCACAGTCCAGGGAGGAAGGAAAAGAGGCAGACAAAAGAAGAGATGGGAGGACGATATCAAAGAGTGGACCGGCCTGTCATTCAGCGACTCTCAAAGGGCAGCACAGGACCGGGACAAATGGCGTGTGTTAGTGAGCAGTTCGCGATGGTGCCCCAACGACCCAACAACGGGTTAAGGGATAGTTCAAGTTCAAGTTCAAGTATCCACTACTCTTACTCTGTTACAACATTTTTTTTCCGTCACCTTTGCTGCGCTATATGGGTATGTGAATCAAATAAAAGCTATTTGCCCTAAAAGTCAATATCTCATTAGGGGCCGTTCATAAAGTACGTCACTCTCAAAGGGGCGGTGGCAGGGGTGTAAGAAAGTGTGATGTCAAACATTTATTTTTTTATATATTTTTTTTCTAATTTATTTTTTATATTTTTTTAGCCACTCTGTCATGTTACATTACGATATGTATGGATCTATGCCACTGAATTCGAAAGGTGGCGCTGCTACGATGCCATCTGTCTGAAAAATTCTGTTGCAAGATGAAGCTGCTTGAATGAGACAAAATATTCAATCTTATTTGACTTTTATCAAAAACGTAACATTTTCTTCTGCCATGGTAGATATGAAGAATTACTCTTTAAAAGCTTCCACAAACAGGGACAGAAGGCTGGCAAAACAACTTGTCACCAGTGGCGTAGCGTGGGTATGTGCTCCCACCCCCCCCCGGGGCAGACACCACGTTAACCCATCTCGCACTCCCTAAAATTATGTAGATGCCTTAAACAAATTATATTTTTTATTAGAAAGTAACAACAAGAAGACTACACATTTTTATGTTTCAAATAAATAGAAAGGCTTTCATTTCTTGAACAAAATTGAATCTTTCTTTTTTTCCTCATAGCATAATGTTTGATGTATTAATGTTGTCAGCCACGCTTGGCTCAGTAACCAAAATAACAAATATAGACTAGTCAATTTTGGGGTTATTTATTATTGATCGTAACTAACTTTTGAAAAAATCGTATCTTATATTATTATCTTAATTTAAGAGTATCTTTACTCTCGCCTTATATTACTGACGATATATTTACGCATTATTCGAATTTGAAGTGTTATTTACGAAAGTTCACTTCTAGCCTAAATATTTTAATAACCTTGAAAAATAAAAGTTATAAATTGTTCCCTGTAGGTAAATATTTCGTTGATCTAACACAGTGGTCGGGAAACTTTTTGTCTGAGAGAGCCATAAACACCACATGTTATGTTTAAAACTAAACATTCAAGTAAATGTGTGCATTTTTTGTAATTTAAACACTAAAAGTACAATAATTATGTCTCTGAATTATTCTTAATAACATTGCTATGCTGTTTTTTTTAATGTAATTAAATGTAGATCAAAGGAGTCGGAATATTTTTTTTTGAACTTCAAGTCGAACAATTGTCTGAGAGCCAGATGCAGCCATCAATAGAGCCACATCTGGCTCGCGAGCCATGGTTTCCCGAACCCTGATCTAACATGATGCTACAAGGATTTGTTAGCAGGTTGTGACTAACATAAAAATGTTATTTTAGAAACATTATCTTGGGGAAAAAAATTAATGTTCAAGTTTGATAATTTCTCAAGATTACCATTTATAAGAAATATGTTTAAACGACTCAGCACTCATGATAGAGTGTTTTGTCATTTATAATACACAAAAGTAAAGGAGAAAATCATTTTGTTTTTATTTATGCTCTGGTTAGGAATATACTTTGAAAAGCTTAAACAAACTATTGTATTTAACGGAAAGTTTTGTGCTTTTTAAATTAAATTTCAAAACGTCTTGTTGTATAGAGAAAGAAACAATTCTTTATTTTAATTATTTGTATAAAGAAATAACATTATATACCTTATTTTTAAATCTTTTTTTAAATTCTAAATGTGTTCTTAGTATATCGTGTTAGTCCTCTCAAATTCGCAATATCTTAAATTGGACATAATAGAGATCAAAAACGATTATCTCACATCAAATGTACAGGACGATGTTGTTTAACTGAAAGTTAATGAATAAGTAGAAAAACGAAAATTATTTTAAAAAATATGCTACACATCATGAATAAAAAAAAAGAGAAACCATTTTATTAAAGACTATTATTGTCATATGGGACGTGCATTGAAAGTGTATTTCCTTTCAGCACCGCACCATAAAACACTGTACTGACGTGTTAAATATAAAGCTGTATTTGCAAAATCTCAGTTAGCGCTTTTAATGTCAATTTTATAAGGGAGACAATTCAACAATTTAAAATATAATATTTTGCCAAATTATAATTTGTAATTTTGTAAAAAAAAATTATATTATTTGTCAGGAAATATTTATGTATTAAAAATGTTACTTACAACTATTTACAACCTGTTAAATTGCAAGGAAATGTATTTTCTTAAATAACATACTGATTTAAAATTAAATTGCATTAACTATTACATGTTTATATTGACTGTCATATGTTTGCATGACTTTTTTCCTCCTCTTACGTATATCCTGCCTACGATCCCTGTAATAAGGATACAATTTAATTAAGTTTGTTTTTTAATGCCTCAAATCTTAAGACAAGCATTACTTAGACTAATGGAAGAGTCTATTGCAGGGGTAGGGAAAATTTTTGACTGAGAGAGCCATAAATACCATATATTTTGAAAATTATTTCAGTGAGAGCCATACATTATGTTTAAAACTAAAAATTCAAGTAAATGTGTGCATGCTGTGTAAGTTCAACACTAAAATACAATAATTATTTCTCTGAATTGTTTTTAATAACATTCTTATGGTGTTGCTAATCAATGAGTATTTTTTTTTACCATTAATGCGACTACAGGTGCAGATTTACTTTGCTGAAGGCTTTGTAATCTGGTTGACTTTTTTTGAGGTTAAGCTTTATACAGGCTTTGAGACTTCCATCCGCTAAACGTGATCGCTAGTTGGTCTGAATGTTCTTTAGATGTAATTCATTAATTATCATTAAAAGATAAATATGGAGGATGTGGAAAGGGAGTTATTATTGTATCCAGCATTATTTAAACATTAAACAACATCGGTTTAATACAACCACAGGAGTAGTATTAAATTGCATTATATATATTAATATATTAAGAAGAATAGTTACACACTTGTAAACATATACGCTCCTGCAAAGCACAAAGAAAATCCTTTGTTTTACAATACACTAGTTCAAAATGTGAAATATTTATTTAAGAGAGGAAAGATTATTTTAGGAGGAGATTTTAATTATATCACAAGCCCTCTAGATACACCTAACCCTTATATCACAAGCCATCTAGATACAACCAAACCCTTATATCACAAGTCATCTAGATACCACCAACCCTTATATCACAAGCCCTCTAGATACAACCAACCCTTATATCAAAGCCATAAAAGATAAATATAGAGGATGTGGAAAGGGAGTTATTATTGTATCCAACATTATTTAAACATTAAACAACATCGGTTTAATACAACCACAGGCGTAGTATTAAATTGCATTATATATATTAATATATTAAGAAGGATAGTTACAAAGTTGTAAACATATACGCTCCCGCAAAGCACAAAGAAAATCCTTTGTTTTACAATACACTAGTTCAAAATGTGAAATATTTATTTAAGAGAGGAAAGATTATTTTAGGAGGAGATTTTAATTATATCACAAGCCATCTAGATACAACCAACCCTTATATCACAAGCCCTCTAGATACACCTAACCCTTATATCACAAGCCCTCTAGAAACAACCAACCCTTATATCACAAGCCATCTAAATACCACCAACCCTTATATCACAAGCCATCTAGATACAACCAAACCCTTATATCACAAGTCATCTAGATACCACCAACCCTTATATCACAAGCCATCTAGATACAACCAACCCTTATATCACAAGCCATCTAGATACAACCAACCCTTATATCACAAGCCATCTAGATACAACCAACCCTTATATCACAAGCCATCTAGATACAACCAACCCTTATATCACAAGCCCTCTAGATACAACACACCCTTATATACAAGCCATCTAGATATAACCAACCCTAATATCACAAGCCATCTAGATACAACCAACCCTTATATCACAAGCCCTCTAGATACAACCAACCCCAAAAGGAAAGGAAAAATACTAGAAGTAACAACGGGGATGGAAGTATTACAATACATAACAAATACATATAAATTAGTAGACGCATACATAACACTTCAAGAACTACCTCCGCAAGCAAAAACATTTGAGTCTGTTGATTTAGTTGTGGAAGTGGAAGACGCCGTGCACTATCCGGTAGACGCCATGCACTATCCGGCAGACGCTGTGCAATATCCGGTAGACGTTGTGCAATATCCGGTAGAGATTCAGTTGTGAAAGTGGAAGACGCCGTGCACTATCCGGTAGACGCCGTGCACTATCCGGTAGAGTATCTTCCCTCTCTGAATCCTCCTGAGCATCATCTAATTTTGAAGGTTGTGGTACCAATAATGTTACTGAGCAACTCACTGCCTTAGAAGTTTTGTAACGGCACAGGACTTCAGGTCACGTGTCTGCACAAAAACATAATTGTGACATCTATTTTTACTGGCCATGGCTCAAGGGAGAGAATTTTTTTTCTTGGCATCTCAGTTTTACCTTCTTGTCTTCCGTTTCAGTTTAAGGGCCTCCAATGCCTAGTTAGTCTGCTTCGCAATCACAATAAACAAGTCTCTGGTAATTGAACAAGTAACGAAGTAAGTGTTAACCACTTACATGTATATATTCTTCTGCAGCCCAGAGACAGCTGATAAGGGAACGGTGAACATCGATATCCTGAAAACACATAAACTTGTCTGAATTTCGGAAATACCAAGTTTTCGACAATTTCATCAAATGATTAGAAAACATTAATAAAGATGATGACCAGAAGGCATACTATTAAGTTTTTTTGTTTTTTTAATTACTCAAAAAGCATAAATTAATGAAGTTCAATTATAAAAAACAATATAATTTTTTAATCCTGAGACAAAATAAATTATATATTTCCAAATAGATTATTTCCCTTGATCCTATTTAACTATAGGTAATACATATACCACTCACACGATCTCTCTGTTTTTCTACTTTGTAACAAGTAAAAATCATTAGCGTTTCTACTGTTGATGAATGTACTTACGATAGGCAGCAGAATGAACTTGAATTGAGGTAATCCACATTAAATATGTATCTTAGTTTATTAGCATTCAAGATATTAATATAATGTTAACGTGTCATTGAATCAAAGACAAAATAATAATAATAATACTAACAACAGGCTTACTTTATTACATAAATTCCATGCTCCAGAGGATATATTATTTAGTGTTAATTAGACAATGATATATTTCTATTAATAGATGGATGTACAGTGTCGCATCCTGGCAGAATAGCGATTTTCAAAACAGCGACCGTCCTAATAGTGACTTCAAAATAGCGACTGTATCAAAACATCGACTGCCAAAACAGCGATCGTCATAACAGCGACTGTATCAAAATAGCGAATTTTTTCTTTTGCTTGTGATAATGCTTGAAAAGCTTGCTGTGCCTATTCTGTTTTAAATGTTCTGTTAAATCATGTACGCATTATGTAACTAAGACAAATTAAACGTTATTTTTAATTCTTTGTTGATATAATTTTATTTTACTGAGAAGCTGTTTGTATATGAAAGAGTGCGTGTGTATGTAGCCTAATTTAATCCAAGTCATTAATTGTTTTTAAATTTTATTTAAATCAAAATTTATAATTTCAATTAATACTTCATCAAAATGTTTTTTTATGGAGTTTTTATTTTTGCACTATGCATTTATGCATTTTTTTCACTTGGGGTCCTTGGGTAAGTTTAGACAATGAAAAGGGGTCTATGTGTTAAAAAAGTTTGGAACCACTGTGTCAGGTGAACGGTTGGACAAGAATAGCAATGCGATGAAGTCGCTGTTATGACAGTCGCTCTTTTGATACAGTCGCTATTTTGAAGTCGCTATTATGACGGTCGCTGTTTTGATACAGTCGGTATTTTGATACAGTCGCTATTTTGAAGTCGCTATTATGACGGTCGCTGTTTTGATACAGTCGCTATTTTGAGGTCGCTGTTATGACGGTCGCTGTTTTGATACAGTCGCTATTTTGAAGTCGCTGTTATGACGATCGCTGTTTTGATACAGTCGCTATTTTGAAGTCGCTGTTATGACAGTCGCTGTTTTGATACAGTCGCTATTTTGAAGTCGCTATTATGACGGTCGCTGTTTTGAACCCGTGCCATACAGTGTTAATAAGACAAATATTTATTGTAGCGATACATTTAATTAGTTAAATGGGTCTTTCATAAAGAGCCAATAGGACTATAATAATTTATTGGGTAACCCCCAAGCCGGGAGGTCCTGCCCACACGACTCGAGGTTTTGGGGGAGCGTCGTAAAACTGCCGACAGCCGAAAACACATCTTGTAATTTTTGGATTCCTGAAAAGTGTAAAAATATGAGTGTGAAAAGAATTATGCACATATATTTCAATTCAAAATGACACGATGGAAACATATTACATGGAAAACTTATTTGAAAATCGACAGTCCAATATGATGGCTGTAACGCGTACATGCTTAACGGCTAGACAGTTGTAGATATAATGATAAATCTGACATGTCAACGAAGAAACGATTAGAAATGTACAATTATGTATGATAAAGTTATGAGTCAATATGAAGTCATGTCTACAAAGACTTACAGATAGTAGTGTAAAGTTTGTTTGTACTCTGAATTTTATTTCTTTAATAAAACGACTTACACATTTAGTGTAAAGTGCAAACATATAGAGCATTTTGTTTTAATTTGATTCACTGTATGATTGATATGAGAAACCTAGTGTTGCATTGAATATTTAAATTAGGCTCGAAGTCAAGTGGCATGCCACTTGTTTAAAAATCATGGCATTAGACTTGTGGCAACCTCTGAAATTGAAAACAAAACATGTATATTTACTATTTTAAATAGATTTTGAAGTTTAAATAATTTTAAATATAAATGATTCTAATAAATATTGTATTCTCTAAAATTTAATATTGGTAAAAATCAGATTTGTATAAACACAATACAACTTTCTGTAACATAATTTAGTTACTCACTGCCCCATTGAAATAAAACCATACTTTCATGCAGTTTACAATAGAGATATTAATATACATGTATTAAATTTCCAAGCTAACTTTATTTCAAGTAAAACATCATATTAAATTCATCAGCACCGGTGCTTTGTCGTGCAGCTCTGACGGGAAATATCAGTTATGCATGTCAATGTAATAAAGTCCTAAAGGATTTGTTTTCGTAATTACCAACAAAATTTTTGCATATTTTTTACATTTATATGGTTAAAAAATGTCTTTTTTGGGTATTAATTTTATATGGTCAGATTAATAATTAACCTTTCTATTTTCTTTTCTTCTTACATTAATTTATAAAATGTTATGTAATAAAATAACAACGTGTTTACATCTCTTTTAAACTCTAAAATGTTTGTGTAGCAATCTATGACATGGACTTTTTTTTTAAATGCCCGAATAAGTCTATCTTTGGAAATGTTGTATAATAAACTCTAAACTTTGATTTTATATTTTAAAACTTGTAAAAAAATAAAATTGCTTATTATGGAATAATCAATTAAATTTAAATTAAAATGAATGAATTTGATCATATAATTGCATTTTCTACAGAAGTATATAATGCATTGCCATTGCTGTAGATGTATATCATACAAGGCCATTTATGTAGATGTATATCATACAAGGCCATTTCTGTAAATGTATATCGTAAAAGGCCATTTCTGTAGATGAATTTCATACAAGGCCATTTCTGTAGATGTATATCATACTAGGCCATTTCTGTAGATGTATATCATACAAGGCCATTTCTGTAGATGTATATCATACAAGGCCATTTCTGTAGATGTATATCATACAAGGCCATTTCTGTAGATGTATATCGTAAAAGGCCATTTCTGTAGATGTATATCATACTAGGCAATTTCTGTAGATGTATATCATACAAGGCCATTTCTGTAGATGTATATCATACAAGGCCATTTCTGTAGATGTATATCATACAAGGCCATTTCTGTAGATGTATATCATACAAGGCCATTTCTGTAGATGTATATCATACAAGGCCATTTATATAGATGTATATCATACAAGGCCATTTCTGTAGATGTATATCATACATGGCCATTTCTGTAGATGTGTATCATACAAGGCCATTTCTGTAGATGTATATCATACAAGGCCATTTCTGTAGATGTATATCATACAAGGCCATTTCTGTAGATGTATATCATACAAGGCCATTTCTGTAGATGTATATCATACAAGGCCATTTCTGTAGATGTATATCATACAAAGCCATTTCTGTAGATGTATATCATACAAAGCCATTTATGTAGATGTATATCATACAAAGCCATTTATGTAGATGTATATCATACAAGGCCATTTATGTAGATGTATATCATACATGGCCATTTCTCTAGCTGTATATAATACAGGGCCATCTATGTAGACGTATATCATACAAGGCCATTTCTGTAATGTATATCATACAAGACCATTTCTGTAGATGTATATCATACAAGGCCATTTCTGTAGATGTATATCATACAAGGCCATTTCTGTAGATGTATATCATACAAGACCATTTCTGTAGATGTATATCATACAGGACCATTTCTGTAGATGTATATCATACAAGACCATTTATGTAGATGTATATTATCTTATCGTATCTTATCTATGCAGACGCTCCTTCTATGCAGAAGATAGTTGCGTCCACAGACCATGACAGATGATCTGTTGGCAAGTGATGCAGCGGCTTTGTGGGTTCCATGCATTACCCAGCCGCTTAACTATAGGTACCCATTCGAAGTGGGGTGACTCAGGGACGCCATAGGCCCCGGGAACAAACCCTTGCCTTCAAACGGATTCGAACCCGTGACCATCGGTACGACAGTCCAGTGCACTGCCACTTCGACCACTGCGTGACCACTGCGTCCCTATGATGTATATCATACAAGGCCATTTCTATTGATGCATATCATACAAGGACATTCCTATCGATGTATATCATACAAGGACATTTCTGTAGATGTATATCATACAAGGCAATTTCTGTAGATGTAAATTAAACATAGCTAAATTCTTACGCGTTAATGGAAAGATACATCAATTTTCCTTCAAACATCTACACTACTGAAATGTGTTTAAAATACAGTGTAAAAGAGTTTGATATAGTATAGCACAGCTTAGGTGCTTCAATAGTGCACACGAATGTTATGAAAGGATTGCTTCATAGACTGCCCGAAAAGAGAAGATTAAATGAAAGTAGTGATATGATATTTCAAAGAAGAAAATGGATTAAAACAAGAGTAATAAACCAATAGGCACTTGTGTAAGAGTGAGGGCAATGAGTGATATATATAATATATATATTTGTAAACAATATAATTTGCAATGTCACGTAGTGTCTGTCCATGACGCTAATAATTTTAGAAAGCAGTGCACCAAATTACTGTACCTATGCATCAAAAGAAGTGCAAATTAAAGATACCCTGTAAAAAATATTACATGACGTCATTGTTTTAGCTCATATTTTAATTTTGGAAAAGGGAACAATGTAAAAAGAGGATTTGAAGATGGGTTAATTATAAAATCAAAAAACAAAAGGGGCGCCATAGGCGCCCTACAACCCCTATCATAAAATACTTTGTGTACATTTCAGAAAGTTTAATATATTGTATTTATCAAACAAGGAAAGTTTAGTTGGGCTTTTGAAAAAGGTCGGCGCCGTAGGTGCCCTAAAAAAGTGAATTAAATGGGTAAAAGAACTCTCCATGAGCAAGTCTGCGGTGTATGCTACGCCGCGGGGCGTCTAGTTCATTATAGTTAAAATAAATAACTCCTCAAAACAGAGCTTTTGACTATAAATCCCAACGCGCATAACTCAAAATAAAAGTCTTGGAAGAAATACTGCACAAAAAATAACTCGTTTTGAATGTATTTCTTGGGTGCAAGAAATTGACGTCCGTCATGATCTTTTAGATTAGAGATTACTGTTAGTCCCCTCAGCCGACGCCGCGCACCCAATACGCCACAAAATTTTCGTCCGCCAAAAATCCGCCGGAATATATGCGGCGCGCCGCATTAGCCACCGTATTTTGTCAATCGTAAATCCGCCGAAAATGAACGAGCCGCCGAAAAGTATTGTTTTTGTTTTCTTAAGTTTCATTGCGTTCCGTTTTAAGAATAAACGAAAGTTCTCACGAGAAAATTAAATTTCGCAGTGAAATAATATACGTGATAAGACTGAATGTTTACTTTTTTTACGTTACACCATTTCTAATGTAACAATTCTTTATGACTTCAGTATATGATGATTTAGGTGAACTCAAATGTCAGCAAATGTCATCTAAAACGGGAAGAGAGGCAGTGCATTAAAAACGTAAAAGTAAATCCTATAACCGCTTAGCCTACATGGAAATTCGAAAGCACAATGCTGGAAATATTTTGTTGGCCTGTTCTCTGCTGATGGGAGAAATGTAGACGAAGATCGAGTTTATTGACAGTACAAAGTCAATTTTTTTTTCATATTTCCGTAAGTATTGAGAAGGCAGAGATATCGTTATCTGGTTCTGTAGAGACTGGTTCGCCTTTGAAAATTTTGCTAAAGATGGTTTTGTTGACTTCTTCAAAATTAATTGCCCATCTCTCAACATACCAGCGCCTGTAACACTTGCTGGAACATCCCTGTATGATGTTTACGAATATTTCGTAATCACCCGAAAATCAGCTGCAAATGTCAATTTACGGAGATATTCGTCTAATCCAGATATCAGCCGAAAAAATATGTCAGCCAGCAGAAATTTAAAAAAAACATTCAACTGGCAGGGTCTATTTACTGTTATAAGGTCAACAAGGCACAAGTTAGGGGCGGATCACATCGCTAATTTTACTAATGCAAGAACATAATAAATTATGTTATTATAAAAAAAGTTAAAATTCCGTCTTTATTTTGATTATGATTATTTCTACAACATCAAGTTCAGACTTATATCACTATTGTTGAAGTATGTCATTGACGTACAACATCACGTTCAGACTTATATCCCTATTGTTGAAGTATGTTATTGACGCACAACATCAAGTTCAGACTTATATCCCTTTTGTTGAAGTGTGTCATTGACGTACAACATCAAGTTAAGACTTATATCCCTATTGTTGAAGTATGTTATTGACGTACAACATCAAGTTCAGACTTATATCCCTATTGTTGAAGTATGTCAATGACGTACAAAATCAAGTTCAGACTTATATCCCTATTGTTGAAGTATATCATTGACTTACAACATCAAGTTCAGACTTATATCCCTATTGTTGAAGTGTATCATTGACGTACAACATCAAGTTGTGACTTATATCCCTATGGTTGATGTATATCATTGACTTACAACATCAAGTTCAGACTTATATCCCTATTGTTGAAGTATATCATTGACTTACAACATCAAGTTCAGACTTATATCCCTATTGTTGAAGTATGTTATTGACGCACAACATCAAGTTCAGACTTATATCCCTTTTGTTGAAGTGTGTCATTGACATACAACATCAAGTTCAGACTTATATCCCTATTGTTGAAGTGTATCATTGACGTACAACATCAAGTTCAGACTTATATCCCTATTGTTGAAGTGTATCATTGACGTACAACATCAAGTTCAGACTTATATCCCTATTGTTGAAGTATGTTATTGACGTACACCATCAAGTTCAGACTTATATACCTATTGTTGAAGTGTATCATTGACGTACATCATCAAGTTCAGACTTATATTTCTATTGTTGAAGTATGTTATAGACTTACAACATCAAGTTCGGACTTATATCCCTATTGTTGAAGTATGTTTTTGACGCACAACATCAAGTTCAGACTTATATCCCTTTTGTTGAAGTGTGTCATTGACGTACAACATCAAGTTTAGACTTATTTCCCTATTGATGAAGTGTATCATTGACGTACAACATCAAGTTCAGACTTATATCCCTATTGTTGAAGTATGTTATTGACGTAGCTAGCGCGTATTTCACCCGGTGCAGTTAGATAATAGTGCAACATTTACATCCCTCGCCCGTTTCAAACGGTTTATTTCTCATACTAAAATAAAGTCCAGAGTAGAGGAGACGAGATGGATTGATTTATATATGAAAGCTTTTGAACAAATAACATTTACAATTTCTTATATAATGGGAATTTAATATTTAATTATTTATGATATGTAAATTAGGGGCCACGATGGTCGAGCGGCAGGCCTGCTCATCTGGCGTACAGAGAGTCATAGGTACAAAATGTAAAGAAGGCAGTTAATACAAGAGCGTAGAAAGCAATAATCCTCTGTAAAGAACGGTTGTCTGTAATGTCCACGGGTCGCTCCCTTTCGTTCTACTTTGAAATGGAAATGCTAGTATATATTCCATTCAGTACGTTACAGAAAAAAATAATTTTTTGAAGTAGTTAGATTTACGTAAATTTTTAAATTTTTAAACAATTTAATTTTTTTTTAAAATTATGTTTTTAATTTTTAAGTCACCCCTCATAATTCTCTAAGTTTTCAATAAGAAATTCAATATATTTTAAAGAAAAGAACAAAGAAATGTGCTCTATTTGGGAAAATGCATGTTTTCTGATAAATCTACAAATATATAAAACTTAAGTTTAATTTGTATTGACATAGTGCTGCACCACAGAGCACCGGTGCTCACGTATTTTATGTGATATTTCCCTTGATTAAACTTATCTATGGAGATAAATAACAATATTTTATTTTAAAAATAACTGTTAATACTTTATTAAAATGCTATAAGACATTGGACTAATAATTTGTGTTACTCAAATATTTAAGGTTGTGTGACTTATATTTAGCAAATAAAATGAAAATTGAAAGCACAAATGAAGGGTTTAATGTCTGTTTTTAAAATTGTAAAAACAATTAAATTATTTCATGTTTAATTATATAATATAATTGTCTACTTGTTTCTATGTATAGCTCCTCCTATTTTGACAACATAAAACAATGTTATACATATTCCAAGGAAAAATACACAAAATCAAACATACAACACTAATACAATCTAAGCTAAATGGAAGAATAAACTTGCAAGACATACAAACAAAAATACAAGAACTCAGAATAAAATTTATAGGAGAAGCCATTAAAAAAAGATCAGAAAATACATTCACACATTATTACTTAGGAATCAGAATAGGACATTTAATAGCAATTGATAACAGCACTGCACATTACATGGGTAGAAATCAATCACAATTTCATACAACATGCATCAAAGCAATAAAAGGTAATGAAGAAGTATTACACAAAACAACCAAAGAAATATATACACATTTAATAAAAAGACAAGCAACACCTCTGAACAATAGAATTAAATGGACACAAGTTTATGGAATTACAAACACTGAGGAAACTTTTAAAAATACACATATCAAAGAAATACCAAATAAAGAAAAAGAAATAACATACAGACTAATTTACAATACATCACCAGTCTCATCAAGAAATTATAAAGACAGAGGGGCAAGAATAGGCTGTCCACTCTGTAGGTCAGGAGCTGATGAGACTGAACAACATTTATATCTCACATGCAATATAATTTTACAAACTAAAAACACACTCCAACAATTCATACAAGCAGGCACAATACACAAGGTAGATATAGACAAAGCAATAACACTAAACATAATACCAGACTCTATAAACAAGAAACAACAAACAATAAGCTTAAAAATACTTTCACAGTACAGAAAACACATATGGCATCACAGACTGAAGTCTTTTTTCCATAACCACAGTTACACAAACATAATATTAGAACACATGTTTAGACAAACAATTCAAAACATGATACTAAACATAACAGAAGATAATTAAGGTTTTTACGTTTAAGAAATAATATATAATGTACATTTTATTTGTTATAATCAAATATTTGTATTTTATTTTATTTGTCAATTCATATAAAATATGTTTGTAATTTTAAAAAAATAAATAAATAAATAAATACATAAATAAATAAATTTAAAAAAAAACAAAAAAAACAATGTTATATTTCATTCAAGTGGCATGCCAGTTGATTTCGCTTAGAGATACGATGGAATGTATAAATATTCAAACATAAGCATTTAATGAATACAGACGCTCCTTCTATGCAGAAGATAGTTGCGTCCACAGACCATGACAGATGATCTGTTGGCAAGTGATGCAGCATTCACAGGCCACGGCTTTGTGGGTTCCACGCATTACCCAGCCGCCTAACACTACAAGTGTTAGGTACCCATTCGGAGCGGGTGACTCAGGGACGCCCTAGGCCCCGGGAACAAACCCTTGCCTTCACACGGATTCGAACCCGTGACCATCGGTACGACAGTCCAGTGCGCTGCCACTCGACCACCGCGTCCCCCAATACCAACTAATGTTTATGTTGTTGTTATTAGACATGGCAAAACTGCAGCATGGCAGAGAATAACACTCACCATCAAATAATGAAGTAATGTTTAATATTATTTTGCAAATTAGATAATATTTATTTTTAAATCCCTTATATTAACTTCGCGGCCGTCTCTGTCGTCATCTCATCATCTCATGGGCGGGCGGGCGGAAAAACAAAAGTCAAAAATGACCCACTTACCGTCATCCGATCGAGCTGAAATTTGGCACACGAGCCCGTCTCACCTAACAATGCATCGTATCAAAATTTCAGATCGATCGATTGTACCGTAATTAAATAAATGCATTTGTAGTTTATCCTTATCTAACGTATGTAATTCAAATTCACGGTTTGTTATTGTTTTTTCTTCCACTTCCACGTGAGTTTGAGTTGACGCCGACCGTCGTGCCGACACCCCCTCACGTCCCACCCCCATTTATTAAAGACAAGGGACATCACTCGGTGTCAGTCTGTCAATGTTTGTAGCGTTTGAAAATAATCAATACTGTTAGTTATGTCTCATATATAAGGGATTTATAGTCAAAAACTTTGTTTTTACGGGTTTGTTTTATTACCACGTTTTTATTAACTCGCTTTCGTTGGGCATTGTTTGTTTGTTTGATTGTCCAAGATTTTTTTCAAATCTGCCAACGTAAAATTGAACCACTTCTGATGGTCCTAGAGATCTGAAAATTTTATCACAGATAGATCTTGGATGACAATGCCTTGTGTCAAAATTTCAGATCGATCAAATGTACCGTTATTAAATTATTGAACTTTTAAGTTTATCTATAGTCTATATAAAAGCATCTGTACCGTCGGCTTTTGTTGACATCAGTGAGTTCGCCCCGTGACCACATCACAATGTTTTTAAAACGTTGGGCGGGCGCCTGTGGGGTGTTTGGTAAAATAAATACAGGTCAAAAAATATTTTTAAAAACCAAATTGTTATAAGTGGACTAAAAAGAATAAAATAAATAGAAGTAAAAAAAAATATTTTAAAAAAACACGTTTTTATAAGCGGACTAAAAAGAAGAAAATAATTTAAAACTTATTAGTTAAAGTACTTCGATTTAATATGACTAAAAACGTGGGGTGGGTGTTTGGTATAAAAATTAAAGATTTCTAATTTAGAAGGCAAAAGAGAGATCTATAAGTGAGAGAATGAGTGAACCGCATATGTTAAACCTCATAAGCGCCCGCTTATATATATATAAGTGCAATATTACAATAAATAAAAAAAACACCGATGCAATGTTGTGCGGCGATTTTGGAAAATACGATAACATAAAATAACTGTAAACACTTACCTAGAACTATAACTGTAAACACTTACCTAGAACTATACTGTAAACACTTACCTAGAACTATAACTGTAAACACTTACCTAGAACTATAACTGTAAACTCTTACCTAGAACTATAACTGTAAACTCTTACCTAGAACTATAACTGTGAACACTTACCTATAACTATAACTGGGAACACTTAGTTAGACCTATAACTGTAAAACACTTTCCTAAAAGGTTAAATGTACACACCTAGCTAGAACTATAACTTACACAACTTACCAAAATTAAACTGTAAACACTTACCTAGAACTATATCATAGCTGTAAATAATACCTAGAACTATATCATAGCTGTAAATAATACCTAGAACTATATCTTTTAAATAAATAAATAAATGAAAATATGCTTGTCTATCTGTTTGTCATTTATGACTTATCAGTGATTTCAACCATTTAGGTGAGTACTGTTTTAGTTAGGTGAGTACTATTTCAGTTAGGTGAGTACTGTTTTAGTTAGGTGAGTACTGTTTTAGTTAGGTGATTACTATTTCAGTTAGGTGAGTACTGTTTTAGTTAGGTGAGTACTATTTCAGTTAGGTGAGTACTGTTTTAGTTAGGTGATTACTATTTGAGTTAGGTGAGTACTGTTTTAGTTAGGTGAGTACTCTTTCAGTTAGGTGAGTACTATTTAATTTATGGGAGTAATGTTTCAGTTATTTGGACAAAATCTGTTAAGGAACAATGCAAGTGAACGCAATAATCCATTGTTGGTCTCAAGACCCCAGCGAGGGTCTTGCATCATTCTTATTTGCACATACTCGCTTTTGGTGAATTATACATAGAGATAATAAAATAATATAATTAAGTTTAAATGAAAATAATTAATTTGATTTAGTTAACTTAATAATGTCATTGGTGCCTCAAACTGAGTTAGGAAATATGACGGCGATAGTTTACTCCACAAGTTTTACACTTTCAACTTATTGACGTTACATTTAAACAGCGTCTGAGACAAAAATAATACAGTCACACAGTTCATAAAGTAAACATGTGAAATGATGTTTTTGTTTACTTTCAACTTATTGATGTTATATTTAAACAGCGTCAGAGACAAAAAGAATACATTCATACAGTTTATAAAGTAAACAGGTGAAATAATGTGTTTGTTTACTTTCAACTTATTGATGTTATATTTAAACAGCGTCAGAGACAAAAAGAATACATTCATACAGTTTATAAAGTAAACAGGTGAAATAATGTGTTTAATTAGACCTGTGAATTGAAGTTTGAGAATAAATTGAACGATAGTGTCATGCGGGAAAAAAAAATATAGGTTAAAAAAGCAACTAAAAAAAAATTTAAAAAAAAATGGTTATGGCTGGTCCCACATTAGAAATTTCTTCTGGATTCTTCCGATTTCTGTATGGAAGGAAATAAGCGAATTTTTAAGCGTATACATTGTCCGAAGTCAATTTTACCATTGTTTTCAATTATCGGTTTTATGTCAGAAACCAATGGACAAGTTAGTGTTGTCTGTCCTGATTGTCTGTCTTTAATAGTTGTTTGATTGTTATTGTTGTCTGAAATTTTGTAAGAGTTGTCTGTCTGTTACATTTTCTAATGTTAATGTTGTCCGTCAGTTTGTAAGTGTTGACCGATTGATAATGTTGTCTGTCAGTATGTAAAATATGTATGATTTTTAGGATTGTCTGTCTGTTATATTTTTCTTACGGTTTGTGTTTCATAAATAAAATAGATGTCCGAATGTCAGTGTTTTCTGAATGTACAAATTTGTCTTTTTGTTAGTGTTGTCTGTCTCCCTGCAAATGTTTTTTAATGAAAAGTTTTGACTCTCAGTTTTTTGAGTTTTCTGATTGTTAGTGGTGTCTAATATTTTGATAGTGGTTTTTTATTGTTATTATTTTATGCCAGTACATTATATAATACATTAGAAAAACTCCGTTAGCATATGTAAATGAAAATGAAAACTTTGTTCAAAGTTTGAACTCAGATATAAATATAAATTAAATTTTACGAATTAAAATACTTTCTATAGTATTATCTGACGTGCATCACATTCTATTTTCCATGAACGCCGCACCAAAAGGCATCACTATCGACCTACTGAATATGAGGTTGTAATTGAGACAACTTAAGCGGCAAGATTAATGAGAAGATCGTAATATTACTTTATGTAACAGACATTAAATTGCAATCTACAAGTCTATGCGACATGGTAATTTTAATTTGTATTGCTTACACTGTGTATTGCCAGTAACTAAATATTATGTATCGAAATATTTATTTCGAAGAAAAAATACATGTCAGAATCCTAGTTATTCCAAATTTAATAAACTATAAATTTAATACATTTACTGCCATGTATTGCCATGCGTAATTGAATATTCTCAGACCAGCAGGTATAGTGACTGTTTATCCTAGTGGCAAGCCACTTGACTTCGATCCCTTTAATAAGGGGAAAGCGTTTTAATCAATCGTAAGGATTTATTTACCACCAGTATAGACTTAAAGCGGCATGCGTGTCCTGCTGACGTACAGAGAGTCGCGGGTATGAAACTCAGAGTTGGCAGTTCTTACAAGAACTTTATACTCAAAATCTACAGCAAGAAATGGGCGTCTGCAATATCCTCGTTTTAGTGAACTTCTCTTTTTACTGTGTCCTCTCTGTGTTCACGCCTAACTCTCTTTCTACTTTGAACTCTCTGTGTTCACCCCTCCATCTTGGTTTGTACTTCTCATTATTGTCTCTCTCACTGCTAATTAAATGTGGGGGTGGGGGGGTCGTTCCATTTTGTTGTTCATGTTTACCAACAACAAATTACAATAATACTGTTAATCTTTATTCGTTCTCTCTGTTTGTCTACTTCGTACATATTAGAAAAATGTTCATAGTTTCTAGTGTTGATGTATCCTACTGTCGACACTATGAACTGGAATTCGAACCAAAAGTGAATACATGTCACAGTTTTAATGTGTTTATATTTGCAAGAGCCGACACAATAAATTTTATCTACCACCACAAAGAATAAAGAAATGTGACAGTTTTAAAGTTGTAATACACGTTATTGCAGCACAATTAACTTGAACTGACAAAATGCACAGTAAATAATTATCTTAGTTTATAAGCATTGATATATGCTAATGCCGACACAATAAACTTTAACTACAACCACACATAATAAAGGAATGTGATAATTTTAAAAGTGTACGTGTAGCCTATTGCAGCACAATTAACTTGAACTGAGGAAACGCACCGTGAATAATTATCTTAGTTTATAAGCATTGATATGTGCTAGTGCCGACACATTAAACTTAGCTAACATCACACATAATAAAGGAATGTGACCTTTTTTTATAAACGAACTATCCATGTACTTCATAGCCAGCACAATAAACTTTAACTGACTTAATACACAGTAAATTTTTAAATCCCTTATATTCACCGCCGTCTCATTCGTCGTTCATCAACCGCGGAAAAACAAAAGTCGAAAATGACCCACTTCCAGTGAAGCCATCGAGCTGAAATTTGACACATGGACCCGTCTCACCTAACAATGCATCGTATCTAAACTTCAGATCGATCGAACGGACCGTAATTAAATTAATTCCTTTTAAGTTTATCTATATAAACTATATGCAGCGGCAGGGGAGATAATTTCGGTTCGATTAAAGCTTCACTGACCTACTTTCGTCGGGCGAACAAGCTTTACGCAGCCATGTTGTGTGGTGTACCAGCGTGCTTTTTAAATCCCTTATATTAACTTCGCGGCCGTCTCTCTCTCTCTGTCTGTCTCTCTCTCATCATCTCATGGGCTCGGCGGGCGGAAAAACAGAAGTCAAAAATGACCCACTTCCAATGATCCGATCGAACTGAAATTTGGCACACGGACCCGTCTTACCTAACAATGCATCGTATCAAAATTTCAGATCGATCGAACGTACCGTAATTAAATTAATGCATTTTTAGTTTATCCTTATATGAGGTATGTAATTTAAAATCACGATTTGTTATTGTTTTTTTGCCACGTGAAAGTTTGAGCATTGAGGCGACCCAACGAAACGACGGTGCGCTTTTGTTTACATTTTACGTGTCACTCTGAATTCGGTCAACCGAATCGGTGACCAGACTTTTCCCCTCTCCCCCTACCACCCACCCCTCCCCCCTAGGGTTATGAAGCAAACTTGTGTTAAGACAGATTCAGTCTGTAAATGTTTGAAAATAATCAATACTGTTAGTTATGTCTCATATATAAGGGATTTATAGTCAAAAACTTTGTTTTTACGGGTTTGTTTTATTAAATCCCTTATATTAACTTCACCGCCGTCTCTGTCTCTCTCTCTCTCTGTCTGTCTGTCGTCATCTCATGGGTGGGCGGAAAAACAAAAGTCGAAAATGACCCACTTCCAGTGATCCGATCGAGCTGAAATTTGGCACACGGGCCCGTCTAACCTAACAATGCATCGTATCAAAATTTCAGATCGATCGAATTAATGCATTTTTAGTTTATCCTTATATGAGGTATGTAATTCAAATTCACGGTTTGTTATTGTTTTTTTCTTCCACTTCCACGTGAGTTTGAGTTGACGCCGACCGTCGTGCCGACACCCCCTCACGTCCCACCCCCATTTATTAAAGACAAGGGACATCACTCGGTGTCAGTCTGTCAATGTTTGTAGCGTTTTAAAATAATCAATACTTTTAGTTAGTCTCATATATAAGGGATTTATAGTCAAAAACTTTGTTTTTACGGGTTTGTTTTATTTTAAATCCCTTATATTAACTTCGCGGCCGTCTCTGTCTGTCGTCATCTCATCATCTCATGGGCGGGCGGGCGGAAAAACAAAAGTCAAAAATGACTCACTTCCAGTGATCCGATCGAGCTGAAATTCGGCACACGGACCCGTCTGACCTAACAATGCATCGTATCAAAATTTCAGATCGATCGATTGTACCGTAATTAAATTAATGCATTTTTAGTTTTTCCTTATATGAGGTATGTAATTCAAACTCAAGGTTTGTTATTGTTTTTTTCCCACGTGAAAGTTTGAGTTGACGCGTTGAGGCGACCCGTCGAAGCGCCGGGGCACTTTTGTTTACATTTTACGTGTCACCTTGAGCTCGGTGAAGCGACTCGGTGACCAGACTTTTCCCCTCTCACTAGGGTTATGAAGCAAAGTTGAGTTACGACAGATTCAGTCTGTAAATATTTGTAAAACCTTTTAGTTATGTCTCATATATAAGGGATTTATAGTCAAAAATTTTGTTTTTACGGGTTTGTTTTATTACATGTGTTAATTGATTTTCACGTTGGAACATAATCAATACTTTATGTAGCATGCTGCTAGAGTAGGTTTACTGCAGGACACGCCGGTGGGTCAGTGACACACTGCCCCTGGTATGTAATGTAATAGTGTACACAATGTGCAGACCGACATAGTGCCCACATAGCGCCGCACCATGTACACCGCACCGAGATGCACTGGAGAGAAGTGACTGGGTGACGTGTGGGTGCGTTTGTGGTTGTTCCGGTTCTAACGTGAAAAGTGTTTGGTTGTAAAATTAGAAAGACAAATAAACCTTGATAAATATAATTCTCCATCTTGTTGTTGACTGTGACATGCTGTATATTAGAAGCCCACACACGGCTACAGTTTGGCGCTGCGAGCAGGGTCACAAGTGAGGATAGTTGTTAAATTAAGGTTATTTGTGATAGATTTTCCAAAGGACACAGAAAAATATGGAACAAGTGGAGCAGCTCCAGATAAACCGGCCTCCAAAACTACCACGGTTTACGGGAGATAATGGAGCGGAGCAATTTGTCAAAGAAGTGCGATTGCTCCTGCAGTTGCAGACCATGCCCCCTGCCTCAGCAGTCATATGGATCCTGAGCGCCTTAGGGGGACGTGCCCGCCAGGAAATGTTGGACCAGGCACCTGAGGAGATCAACACCCCGGACAAACTGTTGCGTATCTTAGTAGAGAAGTGGGGTGACCCACGTGATGGCACCACCCTGGCCTCCGCTTTCTACAAACGGCATCAGGGCTTAAGTGAGACGGTAGGGGACTATGCGGCCAGTATGCGTAGTCTTTTCGCCTTAGCCAACACAGCACGGACAGGCATCCTTGCAGATGACACACTGCGGGATACATTTGTCCAGGGTCTACAGCCGGCAGCCTTGCGACGCGACGTGAAAGCCTACACCAGGTTAAACACTGACAGCACTTTCGAAGACGTCGTCAAAGAGGCCCAGAGGTGGATGAGAGAAGATTTCTCGGATGTTGCCACCACAGCGCAGCTCTCAGCAGCACCTCTCCCTGACTGGGCACAGATGACACAACAACTAATGGCCCACATCAACCAGCAGGTAGAAGCCGTGGCAGATAGGCTCAATCAGTCAATCAAGCAGCACCGAGGGGACATGGGCGCCAACAGTGTCCACTGTCCACCAACGCTCAGACAGCCTATCATGGGACAACAACACCTGCAGCCCGCACGCAGACAGTCCCATCAACTCCAGGGACAGCCTCCGCGGGGCATCCTGACCTGCATGTGGTGCAACCGAAGAGGTCACATAGAAGACGATTGCCAGGCCAAAAAGAGGTACGTCGCTAACCAAAATAATACACCCGCAACAACATCCTCTGCAGCAGCAGCCCAGACAACAGATGACCCAAAGAAGGCCACCTGTGAACCAGGGAAACTTCTAAACCCCGTTGCTGTCAACAGACACGCAACGGGGAGGTCAACGGGACTCATTGGCACGTGTCCAACCCTGGAGGTAACCCTAAATGGTCACCAGGTGGCGGCACTTATTGACACGGGGAGCGAAGTAAGCACCATCACCAAAACATGGGCATTCCAACATCTTGGCCACCTCACCCTTGAAACCGGCTTCATAACTTTACGGGCCGTCAACGGAGCTGAGGTGCCATATCGTGGAATCATGACTGTCGATGTGCAACTACTAGGGCAGCATCTACAAGATGTCCCGTTCCTCGTTGTCAAGACCCCAAACGGCCTGGTGACCCAAGTACGAAAACAAGAGGTTCCTGTGCTGCTGGGAATGAATAAATTGAAAAGGTGGCTGCCACACGCAAACCAGGTACCACAATTTCTCGAATCCACGGTTCGAGAGATCCGTAGTGGGACACTAAATGAACCAAAGACTGCACGGGTGGCTGAAAGGAGCTTCATTCCAGCCCTGTCCGTAGCCAACGTCCGGGTCGGAAAAATTACGACTTCTCACCCACTGCTGGCATCCCAGGGTGAGGAAACGCATCCTCCTGGACTAATAGTCATCCCGACCCTAGTAGGCTCATCTGCTGGTCCCTTCGTGCGTGTAGCTAACATGACCGTCGAAGGTGTGTTCCTGGCTAAACGAGCACCAATCGCCCAATTGGAACCGGTGGAGACATTAGAGAACAATAACACTGTGAAATTCAATGTTACTGCTGACGAGATCATAGTTTCGTGTCATAAGTTAGCCGCTGGATCAGGTGAGGTTCCACCAGTAGACATACAAGGTCAGAATCTCACCAACCAGGAACGTCGGCAGCTTCAGGAACTTCTCTGTCGTCGAGCCGCCGCTTTTTCACAAGATGAAAGTGATTTAGGCTACACCGATGCGGTGTTTCACCGCATCCGAACTCATGATGACAAGCCAGTCACTCAGCCTTATCGTAGAATACCCCCAAATCAACTTCAGGAGGTTCAGCAACATATTCGAGGGCTGATTGAGAAGAAGGTGATCACAGAGAGTTATAGCCCATATGCCGCCCCAATCGTTCTCGTGCGTAAACGGGACGGCAGCTTGCGCCTCACGGTAGACTACCGGAAACTAAATATTAAAACTATGGGCGACGCCTACCCGTTACCACGCATCCAAGAAACCTTCGACACTTTGGTGGGAGCCCAGTTCTTTTCAACTCTGGATTTAACCAGCGGCTACCACCAGATAGCCATGCATACGGGGGACCAGCACAAGACCGCCTTTGTCACCCCTATGGGATTATTCGAATATACCCGTATGCCTATGGGGCTCACTTCGGCTCCGGCAACCTTTCAACGACTGATGCAACGCACCATGTCCGACTTCCTCTTCCAATTTTTATTGGTCTATCTGGATGACCTACTAGTCTACTCCAAGGTAAATGCATAAAATAAAAACAGGGTATTAGTAGGCCTGACAGGACGTAACACAACAGCGAACGTTTCGGCAAAGAGCCTTCTTCAACGGACAAATAGTACACAAATGAAACGAATAAAACGAAATAATAGAAAAAAACACTTAGCTGCGGTGAAATCCAAGTAGTCCAGTAGAGATATCTCTGGAGTCATGGCCAGAGCGC
The DNA here is from genome assembly GCA_944989445.1 of Ampullaceana balthica. Taxonomy (NCBI): domain Eukaryota; kingdom Metazoa; phylum Mollusca; class Gastropoda; family Lymnaeidae; genus Ampullaceana; species Ampullaceana balthica. The sequence goes on from CALYLW010002051.1 coordinate 125,618, forward strand.
CCCCGACCAGGTCAGGGAAGCAGGACATTAAGTAACCAACACAAGAGATTGTTGCTCCACAAAGGTCTGTTGTTTAGGAGGATCACGGATCCATCCCAGGGTACCTGTGATCAGTTATTGTTGCCTTCCAGGCTTATCCCTGAAGTATTATACTCGCTTCATGATGCCATGGGTCATCAGGGCGTGGAACGAACAATTTCTCTCCTAAGATCGCGCTGCTACTGGCCTGGCATGTATACACAGGTACGAGAGTACATATCCACATGCAGCCGCTGCACAATGGGACGTTCTCCTGGCACGCTGCATACTACGTCAACTCCGATTATCGCGACATATCCTGGTGAGATAATAGCTGTTGACTTCACCAAGCTAGAGACCGCCAGTGATGGCAGAGAGGATGTGTTGGTAATCACCGACGTGTTTACCAAATTTTCTCAAGCTGTACCCACCCGTAATCAGGAGGCGGTCACCGTGGCCACCGCACTAGTGAGAGATTGGTTTCAAAAATATGGCGTCCCAATGCGAATTCATAGTGACCAAGGTCGGTCTTTTGAATCGCGACTGATGGCTGAGTTGTGCTCCTTATACAACATCAAGAAATCGCATACCACGCCATACCATCCTCAGGGAAATGGACAGTGTGAGCGGTTCAATCGAACACTGCACAAGCTCCTGCGATCTTTACCACCCGAAAGGAAATGTCAATGGCCTGTATTTCTACCAGAATTGGTACAGGCATACAATAATACACCCCATGCCTCTACGGGATTTGCACCTTACCATCTACTGTTTGGCAGGGCCCCTAGGCTCCCCATTGACGAACTTTTACATCGACCCATGGATGCCGCGGTAGCAGGTACCGACTGGGTCAGACAACATCACTACCGGCTACAAGAGGCCCACCGCCTCGCTTTACAGAAACTGAAAAAGGAGGCTAGTGAAAGGACATCGTTCAAGGACAAGCATGCGAGCGAACATCCTCTATCAGTAGGCAACTTTGTCTATTTACGTAATAGAGTGCAAGGACGGAATAAATTCCAAGACTATTGGAGACCAGATTTATACTGTGTCACTGCCCGCTTACCGGACAGACACGTATATAGACTGCTTCCCCTGGCCGGAGGTGAGGAAAGAACAGTGAATCGGAAGGATCTTCTTTTGGCAGAGGAACCTCTATCGGAGCTCGTACCAGAGTCAGAGGTAGTCCTCACAGATATACCACCCCCTGAAAGTGGAGATGAAGAAGAAGATATGGTGATCGTCTCTACAGTGCGACCCAGAGACAATCGACCCGGTGCAGGAATAAACTTACCCCTCCCGGTTGAACAGCGCAGATCAGCACGTATTGCTGAACGCGCAAGTTGAGACATCCCCCAGAAGTAGACGAGTGACCAAACGTCGAAGGGACGCTTTTCGAACAAATTGACTTTTTGTTGTTGTTATTTGTCCATATCCTTCATGCATTGTTGGGCACGCAGTTAATTTTTCGTCCTTTTCAGCAACGGGCTTATTACTCAGACCTGCTGTGTTTTTTTTTAAAAATTAGAGTTCAATCCAAATTTATCATTATATATGCCGTTTTTTTAATGTATTGACCAGCGAGGTCGCTGGCATTCAGGGGCCTGGGGAAACTGTAGCATGCTGCTAGAGTAGGTTTACTGCAGGACACGCCGGTGGGTCAGTGACACACTGCCCCTGGTATGTAATGTAATAGTGTACACAATGTGCAGACCGACATAGTGCCCACATAGCGCCGCACCATGTACACCGCACCGAGATGCACTGGAGAGAAGTGACTGGGTGACGTGTGGGTGCGTTTGTGGTTGTTCCGGTTCTAACGTGAAAAGTGTTTGGTTGTAAAACTAGAAAGACAAATAAACCTTGATAAATATAATTCTCCATCTTGTTGTTGACTGTGACATGCTGTATATTAGAAGCCCACACACGGCTACATTTAAAGTTATGTCTCATATATAAGGGATTTATAGTCAAAAATTTTGTTTTTACGGGGTTGTTTTTATTATTGTAGTTTATTTGCACTAAAGACGTTAATGCAATGTTACCGTGTCATTGAAGCAAAGACCAACAACAAATCAGAAAAATAAAATATTTCAAAATGTCATGCACCAGAGGCAATGATATTCAGTGTTACTTATAAAATGATATAGTTCTATTGAGTTATTGATGTGCAGTGTTAATGAGACAATTATTTATTCTAGTGATACATTGAGTAGGTAGAATGAGTCTGTCATAAAGAGCCAATAGGACTATAATAATTTATTGGGTAACCCTCAAGGCTGGAGGTCCTGCCCACACGACTCGAGGGTTTGGGGGAGCATTGTAAAACTGCCGACAGCCGAATAAACATCTTGTACATTTTAGAATCATGAAAAGTGTAAAAATATAATTTTTAAAACGAGTATGATCAGATATTACAAGTCAAAATAACAAGGAGGATCCAAATTACATGGGGAATTTATTTGAAAATTTAGAGTCCAATATAATGGTTTCAACGCTTATATAATTAACAAACCAGTCAACTGTAGATGTAATGCTAAATCAGACATATCAACAACAAAAAACGGTTAGAAATTTACAATTACTTATGATGAAAACATCAGTAAATATTGTCAAAAGAATAATAAATAGAAATGTAAATTACGGTAGTATGTATAATGTCAACAAGACAAAGTTTATAATGAAAATTACTAATGATAAATTATGAGTAAATATGAAGTCATTTCTGCAAAGACTTACAGTTAGTAATGTTAAGTTTGTTTGTACACTGAAGTAACCAATTGCATGAGCCTGATATGATATCTAGAAAATGCAAACATGGACAGCGGCTTCTTTTTATTCGAATCAGTGTATGATTGAAATGAGAAACATAGTGTTTCATTGGTTTATTAATTTAGGATCGAAGTCAAGTGGCGTGCCACTTTGTTGTTAAGTACCGATAACATTAATTAAAAATAGTGACGTTAGTAGCCTTCTGAGAACAAAATATTTATATTTTGTATTGAAAATAGATTTTCTAGTTTATATAATTTTAAATATATGTGATTGTAGCAATTGTTTTCCTCCCTTGAAATTAATATTTGTAAATATAAAATTAGTTTAAAACTATTATAACATTTAAGTAACACAAGTTAGTAACACACTGCCCGGTTGAAAAATAAAACAAGAGGTGATAGAGTATATAATAGAGATTATTAATATCTTCATGTTAAATTTTCAAGCTAATTGAATTCAAGTAAAACTTAATATTAAATACATCATTATTGGTGCTTTCTGGTGCAGCGCCGATGGGAAAGGCAATTTATGCTTGCCAATGTAACACAGTCCTAAAGGATTTGTTTCCTTAGTTATCAAACAAATTTGTTCCTCTTTGTTTATTTATATGATTAAAACTTGTTTTTGTATAAATTATAAATAATGTGATTAAGGATTTACATTTCTATTAAGATTTGTTCTTACTTTATTGATTTATAAAATGTTATGTCATAAAAACATAAAGTTTTTAGGTCTCTTTAAAACAACTCAAATGTTTAAGTGACACACTTTCACATGATTTTAAAAAGGAATGATGTGTGAAAAGATCGGATGTTCATGTTTATGGGTATAGTAACTATTGTGTTAATCAAGTCACACACAAGAGACGAAACAGACTTCCACAAATAAGGGACAATTTACAAATTAAAAGACTTCCTATGGTCATATCTGACGTGCAATTAAATTGTATATTTTATGAACCCCGCACTAAAAAGCACCTCTGTCGACCTCCTTAATATCACATGGGGATTGAGACAACCTAAGCGACAAGATTAATGAGAAGATCATAATATTATTTTCTTTAACGTCGGTTAAATTGCATTCTACAAGTCTATAAGATAAAGTATTACTTATTTGTATCGCTTACACTTAATGTTGCATGTACATAAAAATATCATGTTTTGAAATATTTCATTCTAAGGACAATACATTTTTGAAATAACAGTTACCTAAAAGTAAGATAGCTATAAATGTAATTCATTTACCGTCATGTATTGCTTTGGCTAAGGAATGACAATTATGTTTCTATGCGCATCAAAGACAATTATGTATATCCATGTGACACGTAACTTGACTTCGATCTCTGTATTAATAAACCATTGAGTTGTACTACAAAAAAAAATTGTTCCATAAACCTTCTCTGAAGTGTGCAACAACTTTTCAAAGAAAAAACATTAAACAAAACAAATCTTTTGAAAGCTTACAAAAGAAAAAAAAACTATATTAAGGGCCACGGTCCCAAAATGAGTGCTAATTTAAAACTTGTTTATTGCTCTTGTACTCAAATTCATATTAAATTATCAGGGCAATGGCTTGAAGAAAATAGAAACTCAAAAGCTTATACTACTAAAGAACTGGCCATGGCGTTCTAAATGGTTCAAGCTATACATTTTAAAAAACACATTTTGAGCCTTCGGTCTCCTGTGACTTCCATATTTAAAACTTGTTTTATGCACACAAAAAATTTCGGGCGCAAACTCAAAAACTTTCTAATGTTTTTTAGCCCTCGGATATTAAATAATCATAAATATATTTACCCTCAATTATCTCTGACTGTGGCCTAACGCTAAGGGACATCACTATGCTTTTTTTAAAATTGAAAATATAGACTTAATAAGTAAAATGTAAAAAAATCTTTTTTTAAAAAGGACACGCTTTTATTTACAAACATTTACAGACTGAAACGCGCTGATCTCCCCTGGCCTTGATGTAAACACGTGAATTTGGTAATTGAGGGCTGGAGTGAAACCAGTGAGCAGTGGAGGTCAACTCTAGCAGACGACTATACATTCTAAATAGTGATAAATAGAGATAAACTAAAAATTGATTAATTTAATTACGGTACATTCGATCGATCTGAAATTTTGATACAATGTATTGCCATCCAAGATCTATCTGTGGTAAAATTTTGAGATCTCTAATTTTACGTTACAAGATTTGAAGGAAGGATGGATGGATACAACATACAAACATTGTGACTTAAATAAAAGCATGTAACAAAATATTTTTAAAAATCTTTTTTTAAAAGGACACGCTTTTATTTACATATAGAAAGTGCACTAAAAAGAAGAAAATAAAAATGTTCAATCCGTGAACCTATCGACTTCACATAAAAGCGTGGGGCGCCCATCCCAACTCATTTCTTATTGCAACCTCTCTTTTGCATAGAGATACATTTTTCTAATTAATATGATAGCAGCATGTATATGATCAAAGTTGTGAAACTTTAAATGTTTATTAATATTCATATAAATTTGTATTTATGTTTCGCAGCCTTGTACATGATAGCGAGTTGTGATGAGGGCCCCTAGCTTTTATGTGCAGTCGATAGGTTCACCTATTGAAAATTTTTATGTTCTTCTTTTTAGTGCACTTTCTATATGTAAATAAAAGCGTGTCATTTTAAAAAAAGATTTTTTAAAATATTTTATTTTCTCCTTTTTTGTAAAAAAATTTTTTTTATCAATTTTTGACATAATCAATTCAATTTAATTAGTCAAACTTCATGGTCTATAACTTAAATGAGATAGTGGTAAAAAAAAAGATTATTAATTACAAATTTATCTATTTAAAAAAAAACAATTTCCCCAACTGAAAATTGAACCCAGTACCTTCAGGTCGAAAATCCATTTAGCTAACAATTCGGCCAACTAGGCTATACAGATACCAGTTGTTCCTCTTGTATTATCATGTCAATTAAGATTTAGTTTCGAATTACTGAGCTGTTTAACACCTGGAATGTGGTCATCCATGGCTGGTTGTGAACTCCGGTGACATTCACGTGAAAGTCAAGAATATCACGGATACAAATTATATAGAAGGATAAACTAAAAATGCATTTATTTAATTACGGTACATTCGATCGATCTGAAATTTTGTTACAATGCAATGTCATCCAAGATCTATCTGTGGTAAAATTTTGAGATCTCTAGGACCATCAAAAGTGGTTTAATTTTACGTTACAAGATTTGACGGATACAACATACAACATACAAACAGTGTGAGTTAAATAAAAGCGTGTAATAAAAGCGTGTAAAAATCATAATCATTTTGGTTTCCAGATTAATATTAACCAAACAACGCACGAACCTTTGACGTCAGCATTTGGGTTGTAAACAGAGCTGACTGACTCAAAGAGTTATTTTTTTGGTGCAGTAATTTGGTGCGCTGCTTTCTAAAATTAGTTAAAAATCGCGTGGTGATTAGCATTGTATAAAATGTTATATAAATACTTTGTGTACATTACAGGAATATTTAGTATGTATCATACCAAGATATGTTACTTGGGCTTTTGACCAAAAAAAACCTTATTATAAAATAGTTTGTGTACATTTAAAGAAGTTTAATCTTACGTATTTATTTATCCTACAAGGACAAGTTAGTTGGGCTTTTTAAAAAAGTGGGCGCCGTAGGCGCCCAAAAAAAGTGGGCACCATAGGCGCCACGTCGCCTCCAGCACAACCTAGTATTTAAATAGTGTATATTTTTGAAAATAAACTTTCTACAAGATGGAGTCATACACGTAGAAAAGCGTAACCTGGAGCAAGTAAACAACTTTGTATACCTTGGGTGTTTGGTCAGTGTATCAGGGGGAACAGATGACAACATCGAACGAAGAATAAATTTGGCGCGACAGGCTTTTGCCAATCTGAATCAGGCCTGGAGATCTACATACATCTCTGTCAAAACAAAAGTAAGAATCTTTAACACCAATGTTAAAACGGTCCTACTTTATGGATCAGAAACGGCAAACGACAGAGACAACAAAAATAGACACCAGACCTTTGTTAACAGATGCCTCAGAAATAGTCTAAAAATAAAATGGTTCGACAAGGTCGAAAACTCCAAACTGTGGGAGAGATGTAGACAAAGAATAGTAGAGCAACAAATCATGGAAAGAAAGTTGTAATGGATTGGACACACCTTTAGGAAAGATAACAGCAGGGCTAGGCAGGCCTTAGATTGGAACCCCTAGGGCAAACGACAACGAGGATGACCCAAGCGTTCATGGAGACGGAGCATGTTGGACGAGGCTGGAAGGACTGGGAAGAGCTGGGGAGAAATGAAGCGACTGGCAAGGGACCGTGTAGAGCGGCGAGCTTTGACAGAGGCCCTATGTTCCACAAGGCACTCAAAGTACAAATGATGATGATGATACACAATATTTAGTTACATGCAGTACAAAGTGTAAGCAATACAAATTAACAAAACAACATAAGATGTCGCAAAGCTATGTAGATTGAAATTTAACCGAAGTCAAAGAAAATAATATTATAATCATCTTTTTAAGTTTTGCGCTTATTATTAGCACACACAAAAAGACATTAAGGGTTACTGAGCCCATTCGTTGCAAGATTTTAAGTTTGAAACACATGTTCAATTTAATCAATTTCAAAATGTATATTAAGATAGGTAGTTGTCTCAGTATCTTTCGCTTAAGCTAATTTTTTATACAGCTAATATTAAAAAGCGACATTTTTAGCCCTTAGACCATTCAGTGCAAGATGTAAATTAAAAAAAAAGACCTTTAATTTAGTTTATTGTGGAAATATTACTGAATATCGTAAAAAAATTCCCGGGAAATACAATATTAAACTTTACTGTAAAAGACAATTTGGGCCCCACAGCCTCGAGAGAATGGACATTAGGAGTTCAGTTCACCACAGTATTTTAAAATAGTCTCTTAAGATTTTATATACTAAGATGGGTCAACATTCATTTATTTTCTTAGAATCTTACGCTTAAACTAATTTTATATAGCTAATATAAGGAAAAAGAAGACATTTAGCGGCCATCGAGGCTATTCTGTGTATGATGTATATTTACATCTGCTCATTTCACTTCAGTTTCAACATGGATATAAATATATATATTTATGTATGGCCATTAGAAGTTTAGTGTATTTAGTATTTTAATATGTTCTACCAAGTTTTTGTATACACAATTTAATTAAGATCCATTCAATTTCTTAGTAGCTTAAGCAAAACTAATTTATATATATCTCTAATTTAAGCAAATAACGACATTACTGACCACAAGACCCATTCAGTGCAAGATATAAAATTCAAAACAACTGTTCATTTCAATCAATTTCATAATGGATATATGTTTCTATATTTCTCAAGACCATTAATATTATTGAATGGAGAATACAATCTTAAACGTTTATGAAATAAGACATTTGGCCCACAGCCCCGAAGAAAACAACATTAAGTAATCATTGCCCTATAGTATTTTACTATTTGGTACTAAGTTTTTACATACAAATTTTGATTTATATCCATGAATTTACAAGTAGCTATCACTTAAACTAATTTTTATATAGCTCATATAAGGAAAAATCAAATTATGGGCCACCGGCGCCCCATGAGTATTGAAATTTGAAGAAAAAGAAAAAAGCCAGTTAACGTCCCGGGAGCGTACTCAAAAGTCTCCAAAAATTTCATGGCGTTAAGCTGAATAGTTTAGTCAGCTATAAATGACACGCTTACACACATACATGCTTTCATTTTGAAAGATATAGATAAGTGACGTGCAATCAATTTGTATTTTCCATGAACGCAGCACTAAAAAGCACCGCAATATACCTATTAAATATGAGATTGTAATTTAGACAACTTAAGCAGCATTACTGAGAAAATCATATTATTATTTTCTTTAATTTCAGTTAAATTGGTATCTCCAATTCTATGCGACATAGTATTACTTATTTGTATTGCTTACACTTAAGAATTGCACTTCACTTAATATTATGTAAAAAAACATTTAATTTGTAGAAACATTAATTTGTTTTTAAAATCCTAGTTTTTTCAAATTCACAAAACTATAAATTTTATACATGTACCGTCAAGTATTGCTTTGCACAATTGATAATAATCAAGAGGTACCTTTGGTTAATGAGTCTACAAAATTGTGTATATAAAAGTGGCATGCCACTTTACTTCGATCTCTTTTATAAGGGATAACATTTCAAAGAATGTTAGGATTCTCGTTCCACCATTATAGTCTGAGTTCGATTATAACAATGTCTTGTCACTTGTTCATTTATTCAATTTTGTATATATATATATATATATATATATATATATATATATATATATATATATATATATATATATATATATATATATATATATATATATATATATACATATATATATACAGGTGCTGCCTTTCAGTTCAGAAGTACAATCACAGCAGAAGCTGCAGGGCCATGCGTGAGGATCCCACAGGAGCACAGAAACTTCCGTCGTCTCACGAGACATAAGGAAAGCCAACAACAATATAATTGTACATTTATATATTTTAATTTATATATATATATATATATATATATATATGTATATATATGTGTGGTTTAACAGTGATTTACGAAGTAAGCGCTACCGCCCCCTAATGGGCACTCCAGCCATTCGGGAGAGGGGGGGGAGGTTATGGCCACAAGTACATTTGGGGGCGAAGAATTACTTTAACGTGTGGTGAAAGCATAAAAAAGAAGAGAGGATTTATAAAAAAATGATTTTGTATTATGGAAAGATATAAATACTTCCACTGAGATTCCTCACTGCAGTTTGTTATGGCATTCTAATTGTTAATAGTGTATGTATGTTAGAGTTGTTTGATTTTTAGTTTTGTCTGTCAGTGTGATGTTTTTTTTATACTTATTATTGTTATTTTGCCAGTAAATTCTATAATACATTAGAAAATGCACATAAAATCATTTACCTAAGTTTGAACTCGGATACAAAAATATTGGAAAATTTACAAATTAGAAAACTTTGTATTGTCATATCATTGTAAATCACATTGCATTTTCCCGTTATCCCGCACTAAAAATCACCGCTATCGACCTACTTAAGATGAGGTTTTAATTGAGACAACTAAACTAAACTAAACACATATTCTGTAGGCCTGAGACTAATCTCTTAAGGCCTTGGCTAGTACCTGGGCAATCTGCTCCATCTGTTGAGCATTGCCATACAACATTGTCTTTACATGGGACTCTTCCGCCTCCCTCACCCCCCCGGCCATATCAAGCGCCGGGCAAGACGTCACCAGGTGTACGACTGTCTCAGGGGCTTGGCTGCAATGACGGCAGTTCGAGTCCCTGTTGTGGTCTAGCCTGTGAAAGTAAGAGTTGGTTGGGCAATGTTCTGTTCTCATCTGAGTCACCAAACTCTGGTGTTTGCGACTCAGGTTCCACCACTGGTCTGAACGGCTTGGCCTGGGCATGTTAGCGAATACCCCTCTGGCTGTCGTGTTGTCAGCCCACTCCTGGTACCACTTACTCCGGAAGTGGTCCTTTAGCCAGGTTTTAGCCCCAAGATAAGTGACTGGGGCCTCTGGTTGGGGCAGTGCTGCACCTGCTTTGGCCAGGGAGTCTGCCTTTTCATTGCCATTAACATTCACGTGGCTCGGGATCCACTGCACGGTTACCTTACCTCCAAGTCTTTCGAGTCTACCCACGTCCTCCAAGATGGCGTCAACCAAGTGGGTACTACGCTTCTCACTAGCCAGGACTTCGAGGGCTGATCTCGAGTCACAAAACAGTACCGTGTCGAAACCAAAAATTTCCGACCCCTGCAGTGTCCGGTGCACACTTTCCAGGGCCCTGTGTATAGCTTCAAGCTCCGCATCGTAATTCGATGCCATAGTCCCACAGGGACCTAGAAGTTCTTCTTTTGGTGGCCCTCCTATTGGGTATAAGATGAGCGCACCATATCCTGCAATTCCTTCACTTGAACTGGCAGACCCATCCGTGAACACTTTCACTTGGGTTCCCGCGAACCCTTCTATCGTCTCAAGGGCAGCCGCTTTCTGTACATGTTCAGGGCTGCGTTTCGTCACCGCTGTGTCAGTCAAAGACAAACGTATTTCTGGGCGTGTGCATTCCGCATAGGGCGGTTTAAGTGGGACACTTATAATTTGTCTTCTATTTCGTGGGGGTTTGACGTTCCTATCAAGTTCCGTTACTTGATGCATAAATGAGGAACGTTTCAAACACCCACGTCCATCCCAGTTGTGCTGCATCTGGTAGCAGGGCTCCCTAATGTCTAACCTGCGGTACCTCTCTGCAGTCGTTATGATTGCCTTGTCCCTACGAATATCGAGCGGTTCTACGTTTGCACTGACTTCCACAGCAGCTGTGGGTGTCGTTCTGTATGCGCCACAGATAAATCTTTAAGCCTGGTTCTGGATTCGACCCAGTTTTTCCAATGCCGTTTTGCTGGCAAAGGCTTGGACGGGCATGCTGTAGTCCATAATCGACCTGACACTACCCAGAAAGAGAGCTCTGAGTGTACTTGCTCCAGCGCCCCAGTTTGTGCATGCAAGCTTTTTCACCAGGTTGAGCTTGGTGGTAGCCTGGGAGTACAGGTCTTGCACAAAGTTATGCATTTGCACCTTTTGATCCAGTTTGACTCCCAGGTATACCGGTTGTTTGTCCCATTTGAGCGTCACATCGTTTATTTTAAGCACTATCTCCTGTTTGAGAATGGTTCTGCCATTAGTGAAAAGGGAATAGACCGTCTTCTCGGTGTTAATTTCCATCTGCCACCTCTGCATGTACCTACTGATATACGAAAGGTCTCGCTGTAGTAGCTGTTGCAGTCGTTAGTTCGTGTGGTAAACTTAACCTGGCAGACGGAAGAAAGGTGTGGCAATTGATTGATTCACTTTCTGGTATGGGGAAAACGAAAAATCCGAGCCCCTTGCAAACGACCACAGATACAAAATGTGCCGATGCTTTGAATAAGCATTTTGCAAGCGTGAGCCTAAAACAGAAAGAAACCAGTCAGAGCCGTAACCTGAACCGTCTCAGGAAACATGGAGAAAAGACCCAGAAGTGGGGACCACATGCTGAGGTCTTTACCGCCCCTTTCACTATGACCGAATTGCAAACGGCGATTAGTAAGTGCAAAGCCGCCAAGGCACCAGGACAGGACAAAGTAAATAACGAGATGATTAAAAACCTTGGCACGATAGCAATGTCCTCGCTATTGAATATCATAAACAGGACGTGGGCCACGGGTGCCCTGCCTGGAGCTTGGTTGAGCGCTAACATCGTTCCAATTCCTAAAGAAGGTAAACGTCAAGGACTCCTAAACAGCTACCGTCCGATCTCCCTAACATCGTGTTTAGGGAAGGTAGCTGAGAGAATGGTGAATGCCAGGCTCTATTGGTACTTGGAAAGTACGAATAGTCTGAATATCAATCAGGCTGGTTTCCGTAAAGGAAAGCAGCCGATTGATCAAGTGCTCCGTCTTCTGCAGTCCATAACAGACGGGCTCCAGAAAACAATGCATACTGTGGCAATTTTCTTCGACCTCCGACAGGCTTACGATAGGGTCTGGAGGTCCGGTCTGTTGTTGAAATTACAAGCCCTAGGCGTAACTGCCAACATGTACAGGTGCATCCAAGGTTTTCTCACAAACCGGACGATCCAAACAACTTATGGCAGTGAAACCTCCAGTAAGAGAACGCTGCAGCAGGGGCTACCCCAAGGGTCAGCACTCAGTTGCACACTGTTCTTGGCTTTCATCAACGACCTCCCTGGAATGTTGCAATCCAGCGCGGCTATGTATGCAGATGACTTGGTCATCTGGAGCACCGGTAAAGATGCCAATTGAGACAACTAACTTAAGCGGCAAGATTAATTTAATAATTAGATGATCTTATTATTATATTTGCAAACGTCGGCTAAATTGAAATCAACAGGTCAATGCATCATAGAGTTGTTTGTTTGCATTGCTTACATTTTGTATTGCATGTTAATTAATAGTATGTATAGAAATTAAATTCGAAAAAAAAACATATTTAGAATCCTTGTTGTTTCATATTTAGAAAATTGTAAATAAAAAAAAATCTATAGACATTTATCGTTTTGCCTAATTGATGAAAATAGAAAGAATGCTAACAGTCACAAAACTGATGTTTATCTAAGTGGTACGCCACTTGACTTTGATCTCTTTACCAAGGGATAACATTTCAATTTCAGTTAATTGCTAGAATTCTTTTACCCTCAGTATAGACTGAGCTCGATTGAAACAATTTCTTGTCAAAGGTTTATTTACTTCTATTTTTAATGTTTGATAAAATTAGCGCTTGCAAAAGAAACATACAGTTACTTAGCATTGACTTTGCTTCATCAAAGATTAAATAACGATTGATAATTTTATTGTTATTTTAAACTCCTCATAAAACTTCATAATATCAAACAAAAATTAGTTCTTTAAATCTCGACTGATCCAATCGTCATAGATAAAGACTTAGCTCATTTGTTTTATTAGAAAGATGTTAGTAACAAGGATAAAGGTGACAGTAGACATTTTATAACTTGCGTAACTCTTAGATACTCTGTGATGATGTGAAGTGATCAGTTGTTTAAAGCTCCTTGTTTTAAGTGAACACATTTTCAACATAATCTTCTAGATTATTAAGATAATTTGATTCAGCTACATATAAGCTGATATGGACTGCAAAGTGGAAAATTTAAATAAACGTCCAACGATTCATTGATTTTTCTGATTGAAAATTGTTTTTATAACAAATCTTTTTCTTATTCTATCACATTTTCCTTTCACACCATTTTATTATGAAGATTTCTAAGTGTTTCTCTTTCGTAAATATTTATGACATTTGAGATGGCGTCAAAAGGCCCTGAGTCTCTAAGACTCTTATAGAACCCCTCGGGGAATTCCCCGGCAACCTTCTCCCCTCCTTGGAGGGGAGCTAGCCGACAGGGACACCCTCGAGACGATCCCCTAAAAGAGGGGGTCGTCTGTTCAGATGGCAGCCGCACAAGTCGACCTAGTCTGCCTCTCAATGGGAGTTTCCACCCCAAAGGGTGGATGTGGATTTTTTTCCTACTTTCACCCGCCATAGCTGCGGCGCCAACACGGCACAGAATACGGGTCTAAAATAACAAAGGACTGTCGCAAGATAGGTATAGATCCGTCTTGTTAATTTGTCTATTAATTGGCGGCAAATTAAAACACTTATAAAACTTGGAGTTATGTAAACAACAACTATTTTGATTGCTGCCTAGACTAAAAGTACGCTAAAAATATTAAAAATTTATGCAATAATCCATGGATTTATATTTTATAACCAGTTCAATGTTTGAATCACCTTAAAAATCAGTCAGCGACATAGTTGTTACGAATATGAACACTAGGAAATCATTATTTATGAAATTAGAAAAGTAAAAACAGGGGGTATCAACGATTTCAAATAATTTCATTTAATTACTAAATTTTAAAACATATTTCTTGTGCTAAATCAACATGCTTAACGCATACATATGTTTAATGTAAAGAACAATCTCACCATTAAGCTAAAAAAACCAAGAGTAATAGGCCCCAATAATACATATCAGTTTAAACAATACAGACACATAAGTATTGAATGATTATGCCCCAACTATACGCGTGTATGTGCAGTATATAGGTTCACCGATTTCACCTGTTTTCATAGAAAAATTTTATTTTTTTATTTTTATTTTTAAAGTTCACTTTCTATATGTAAATAAAAGCGTGTCCTTTTTTTCAAAAAAATTTTTTTTTACTTTATTTTATTTATGTACAATTTTGTGTGACGTAAAACATAAGATTTACGTAATACAAATAAAGAATACTGTTTCTCATAGACTTAATAGAAACATTGAATAAAAGTTAAAGTAATTTTTGTATGATCTTCTCATTTATCTTGCGGATTAATTTGTTTTACGTACAACATCATATAGGTATATCAGTAATGGTGCTTTTTAGTGCGCGCTGACAAGATATACAAAATTAATTCAAGACAGATAAGACAAAGAAAGCTTTTTAATGTAAAGATTTTCCCTTGTTTTTACTTTTTAAAAACTATTTCTATTAATACATTTATATATTTTAAAAGTTATTTGTTCTCTGTATCTTTTTAAATTTAAATAATATTTATGTAATAAAGCAAAGTTTTCATTTTTCAATTACTGCTGATTTCATTGTCAATTTCCGACGATTCTATAAACCCTAACACGCAAACATATACATATTTAAGAAATGTACACAATCTAAGATAGACTGCATATACAACAATAATATATATGTTTTAAATACAAACTTGATACAATTATAAAGTAGACTTGTATCTATAAAAAATGTACCTAAAATAACGAGCTATAAGCTCGTCAAAAGAAAGTTAAAAGTAATGCGAAGAGCAATAATTATTTAACGGAGTCTACGAACTGAGTGTATTCCTTGAAGTAATTTGTTAGCTTCAAAAATGTATTTCTTCGTTCCTTAAACACATTTTTTATTTACTCCTAAGTCTTATTAAAAATTGATTAATTTAAGAAATCTATCTAAGATAACTGAGGTTTATGAATTTAGAATGCATATTTGGGTCTTGTAGATTTACGTTTTAAGGTAGAATTGTTGTGTCTCGTGATATATACCCACACCTGTCTGGTGATATATACCCACTCCTGTCTGGTGATATATACCCACTCCTGTCTGGTGATATATACCCACTCCTGTCTGGTGATATATACCCACTCATGTCTGGTGATATATACCCAATCTTGTCTGGTGATATATACCCACTCCTGTCTGGTGATATATACCCACCACTGTCTGGAGATATATACCCTGTCCTTTCTGGTGATATATACCCACCACTGTCTGGTGATATATACCCACTCCTGTCTGGTGATATATACCCATTCCTGTCTGGTGATATATACCCACTCTTGTCTGGTGATATATACCCACCACTGTCTGGTGATATATACTCACCACTGTCTAGTGATATATACCCACTCTTGTCTGGTGATATATACCCACTCCTGTCTAGTGATATATACCCACTCTTGTCTAGTGATATATACCCACTCTTGTCTGGTGATATATACCCACTCCTGTCTAGTGATATATACCCACTCTTGTCTAGTGATATATACCCACTCTTGTCTGGTGATATATACCCACTCCTGTCTGGTGATATATACCCACTTCTGTCTAGTGATATATACCCACCACTGTCTGGTGATATATACCCACTCCTGTCTGGTGATATATACCCACTCCTGTCTGGTCGGCAGGTAGCTGGAATAGCGGCTTTTTTGTTATTAATGTAGGAATTATTTATTTTTGTTTAAATAAATAAAATGCAGGAGAGAAGAAGAAAAAATAGTATCAAATGTTATAGTAATACATTTTAAAAAACGTAAAAAAAAACAAGTTTTTGATTATAAATCCTTTACGTACGAGAAATAACTAACAGAATGTTCATTATACTATGCAGCGCAAAACAATCCAAAAATACAAAATTGTAGTTATGTGTCGTAAAACATGTTTAATATAATGCGCCCCGATCAGGAATATGTTTAGAAAAAGTATTGTCAATAAAATACGCACCTTATTGCGCGACAGGAAAGGTCGTTAATATAATACGCACCGCGACACTATAGCAAAAAAATTTAACATGATACATAGAGATAAATAAAATAATCTAAAATTCAATAATTTAATAACGGTACATGCAATCGATCTGAAATTTTGATACAAGTACATCATTTTTATCATAGCACGAGTGTGCAAATTTTCAGCTCGCTAGCTTTCGAGAAAATAGGTTAAAAATCGATCCAAATTTTTTCCGGCACCGCCCGCCTGCCTGCCTCAAGCAAGCAGACACCACTGTTTAATATAAAGGATTTAAAAAGAAATTCGTGAAGCCATGTAAAATATAAAATAAATTGTAAGAAATGGTATATTTCAGTAGAACTTTCATTTAAAGAAGCGCGTTTTGATATGACGCCACATTTCTTATAAGCCCCTTCCTTCGTCACACATCGTAACAAATGTGTGACCCCCCCTCTCCACCCTCTAGGCGCGTGACGTCTTTTAGGGGTGGCCATTATCCGTTTAAAAAAAAAGGACAGTTTAAACTTTAAACCATTCGAAAGCAGGAATGAGGTAATTATTTCTTAGTTTTTAATGCTACAAGGGAATGTACCACATTGAACCACATCACGTCTGTTGGAGACGTCGTGATTACCTCTCTTGTTTGATGCACGTCAACTCTGTATATTAAAAATATGTTAGGGAAAAAATAATCTCTTGAGCTTACAGAGTAAAACAGTGATGATTAAATGGGATTACAAAAAAAATGGAATAACTGAAATTACGGTTAAATGGTCCTGATTTTAAAAAGACTTGTTTTATTGCAAAACGTTTTTGAAAAGATGTTTTTTATTTTTTAAATTCTCAAAATAAAATAACAACTTAGTGGTATCTTCGAATTAGCTCTCTTCTGAGATCGTTTCAACGCAGGACGGTTAACCTACTATAATATAGTTTTAAAAGGCGATTTTTTAAAAATCGTATGTTTATGATTTACTGAAAAATTAAAGATATTAAAAAAAACATTGTTCCAAATAAAAAAACACGCCGTTCACTATTTTTATTAAGTTCTTATCTGTGTTACATATAAATACGAGTCTGTAGCAATGAGTAAATTTCAAGAGGGATATCCTTATATAATAAAAGTAAAAGGCAATTTTCTGTCCTGTCATAGATAGCGACTGGTCCCGCAAACACACATGACTCCTACAGCCAATCATATTAAACAAGTTTACGCGGACATTCAAAACGATTTATTTTTGGGGCAATATTTCTTCCAAGACTTTATTTTGAGTTATGCGCGTGGGGATTATAGTCAAAAGCTTTGTTTTTACGAATTATTTATGTTTACTATAATGAATATAATTTTTGACGTGATGCACATGTATGCCGGTCGAGACGGCTGTTGGGGGGGGGGTTACAACATGCCACCGAACGGTAGCGGAACATCCTTGGACGGGTTTTGTAGCTCGTAGACATATAAAAGTTATTAAGATAGAAATAAGGCGTTTTATTTCATACATTAATAACTAACAAAACAACAATTGCTTTTGGCAGAACTAGGGACGTCATTTACCATTATTCCGTTTCGCGATTAATAATAAATAAACTAAATAGCTTCTATTTTATTCTTTTTTTTCTAATTACTTTATTTAATTAAAAAAATTTATATCACTATTCACATATGTTTATGTTATCTAAATGATAACGTATGTGCATTTATTTGTTCAGGCTTTGGTGCGTTACTCCTCTAAATCTCTTTTATCACGACAGATATGAGCGAGTTACAGAGGTATAAAGGGAAATAATATGTTGTTTTCATTTTAAAATTTTAAAATAAAAAAAAATATTTTCCTTATCCAAGTGTTTTTTTAACAATACTTCTTATTTCTCTTTTCTAATGCGAATTGCACTAGAGTTCTGAAAATATTTTCATTTCAGTTATATTATTATTATTATTATTATTTTGTTTCAAAGGCCACTTTACATTTATGACAATTATAGATATGTAATAAAAATGTAAACGTTGCTAGTGCAATGTACGGTTTCATTCGTCGCGTAACTAAGTGGTGCTCCACTGTATTTCTTTCCTATATATTGTGATTTTTTTCACAAAACAAACTATTCATATTAGTGAAGATTAATTAAGTAATATATAGTTTCATGAATTGTATTTAACTATTAACGAAGGTTTTAATAATCGGTAGATTTTATTAGAAATACCTTTGAAGCTATTAACTACCATAATCTGTAAGATTTACTCACGGCTGTTTTGCCAATCAGTACTGTCGCTCCTGGACATAAACCGGTACAGCTCACTAGTGTTCGCTAGTGAGGAAGGACGAAACGGTCGCTTCGGATAACCCGCCCCTCAAAGGGTACCTTGGTTTTTACCATCGACATTGCATCTAATATTCTGTCTAGGATCCGTACATCGACTGTAAGCATATTTGACTCACAAACAAATAACCTAACCGGACTTCAGCATTCCCGGCCAATGTTTGTTAGAGGAAAGTAAATGTTCCCTACGTAGATTATGTTTGGTAGTAACAAGTTATTTGCTAGCGTTCTCCCTCCACATATCTTGTCTGCTGGGTATTGATATCGTGATTTTGTTGACGAATTGAACTAGTGAATGACATGTTCATCTTTTTTTCTCCCATTGGTTGTTGGTGAATGTTAATCCGTATATATATAGCGTCTTCTTTCCTGTCAGGTTAAGGGATAATATTCCTTATTCTTGAGTTCCCCATTCCAATAATTTCCGACATTTTGATGTTTATTTTCTATCCGCGTCCTACAGGCCACAAGATGAAAATAGAGCTGGTATAGTAGGTCTGGTTACAGTCAGATGAAAATAGAGCTGGTATAGCAGGTCTGGTTACAGTCAGGTTTATTTAGGTTTCAATAAAGGAAAACAGGTTTCTCTGATGGACTTCAACAATACAAAATATGAGCATTTTTGTTTTAAAAGTAATATTTTAAAAATGTGTATGTAAATTATATCAGACAGGATACCAACATATGCAGACAAAGTTATAATCTGGTTATTTTGAAAAAATAAAGGTAATAAAAAATTATCATCGAAAATAACAACTAAAAACAACAACAATAGAATCAATTAGTATTTTGTTTTTCTTCTAAATGGTATGTTTATCTGTTCAATTTCATTTATTTTAGTAACATATACAGCTTACATTGCTTAAAAAGTGTTTTAAAAATCCGTAAATAGCTGAAATAATCTTAAATTTAAGTTGGTAAAGAAACTTGTCTACAATGAACTTGGAAAACCTCCTTGCACAGACAAGGTAAACTAAAATCGTTAATTACACATGACATTATGTATTTGTCTTTTCTATCCAAGTCTTATATTCTAAAGTCGACTATAACGTAAACATTATGTGTTCAGTGACGTCATTTCTATTGCCAAAAAGTCTTCATAGCTGACTTAACATTGAACAGTGTCATTGTTATCGAGGTTTTAATGATTCAATAAAACATACATTTTATGTCATGTTAGTAGGTAGAATTCATTCTTTACTTCATAGTTTACACATTCATTTATAATAACAACAGGTTTTATCAAATATGTGATAATATTTATGATTATTATTTTCACAGAATAATTGTAATCATATAAAACATGCAGAATTAAAGGATGAGGCCATGGAAACAATGTTTTGTTCTGTCTGTTGATGGAGCTCCAGCTACGTTGGGTCGTTAACGTGGTTTTTTCGCTTTCGCAAGAGAGAAGATAGCGGCTGGATGCGAAGTCAATAGTGCGCTCGCCTCACAAGCTGAGGGGCGTGACATCTAGCTCACGTTAAAGCCACAATAAAAATGATGAATGACTAACGCTAAGATTGTCCGCCAATGACCCAGAAGGGAGATGGGGCACCCACCAAGGATTACCAAGCCCCTAGTAAGTTATAATTGAAACATTAGGACCACCTACGACCAATTCTTATGGGACTTTAAAAAGAGAGAGAAAGAGAAAATAATTCCAAATTGAAATTCTTCAATTGAAATTGAAATTAACCAATGATCAATCATTATGCTCTGAATTGTGAAACATTTGGAACTTGAACTGGAGGTCGTTATGTATGATATTATCCAGATTGTAAACTTTATTAAAGAACATGCAACTGTTTTGTTATTTATGTAAAGATGGTGAGGCTGAATATACAGACCTACTTTATCACATCGAGGTATGGTGGCTATCACGTGGCTGAACAGATTGTGGGCTCTGAAAGTGGAACTTCAAACATTTCTGGCTGGTCAAAAGCTTGTTGAGTTGCACATACTTAGTGGGCTATTTTTGAGCATATGAATGAACAAAGAACTGCAGAGAACAAATATCAATACAATTTCAGCCAGAGAAAGGATTGCAACATTTGAAAACAAAGCATATCTGACATATTTTCGGATGTCAAATGCTGCAAAGACTTTTAATATTGCACATGAGAAGTGCGTCCAATAATTTAATGTAATTTTTAAATTAAATGTGTGCTTTCCCGACATTATAGCATTATATCCTATTGTTCATATCAAGAATGGTCTGCTCCGCTAGATTACTTTTTAGCCACGTCTTGTCGTCTTGTCAGGGTTCTAAGACTCACAATATGCGATTTCGGAAGGGGCTTGGCCCCAGATTCCTTGGGGGGGGGGAAGACTTAAGACGCTCCCCTAAACCTTCGAGTCAGTGGAAAGGTCCTCAAGCCTCAACATAATTTTACAAATAAATATATTTCTTTTGAATGAGGCAAGGTAGGTAGGGCTACACCATACGCTTACAGTTAGTAACTAAGCCATAAAGCACAAACAGATATAAATGCATATTTGATATTTATATATAACGAACACAATGAGCTAGTGACGATAATTGTTTAAATCGAAATAATCTATACTGGTGGTAAATGAATCTATACAATTAATTAAAATATTTCCTTTTTAAAGGGATCGAAGTGATGTGGCGTGACACTTGGATAAACAACTTAATTGGCCGTGAGTTGACTGCGTGCATTTCCGCAGTTACGCATTGCAATACATGACAGTAAATGAATTAAATTTACAGTTTTCTTAATTGAAATATTGTTGAATCGGAAAATGCATTTTTTCTTCGAAATAAATATTTCGATACATAATTTTAGTTAGTCACTATACAAAGTGTAAGCAATACAAATTAATAATACTATGGGGACGCGGTGGTCAAGGATTTGTTCCCGGGGCCTAGGGCGTCCCTGAGTCACACAGCTCCGAATGGGTACCTAACACTAGTTAGGCGGCTGGGTAATGCGTGGTACCCACAAAGCCGTGACCTGTGAACATTGCATCACTTGCCAACAGATCATCTGTCATGGTCTGTCAACACAATTATCTTCTGCATAGACGGAGCGTCTGTATTGATAAGATAAGAAGATGTCGCATAGACTTCTAGATTTCAATTTATTCGAAGTTAAAGAAAATAATTGTACGATCCTGTCACTATTCTTGCAGCTTAAGTTGTCTCAATTACAACCTCATATTCAGTATGTCGATAGCGGTGCCTGTTAGGGCAGCGTTCATGGAAAAATAAAATGGGATGCACGTAAGATATTACAATAGAAAGTATTTTAATTTGTAAATTTTCCTTTAAATTTATATATCAGTTCAAATTTTGATCAACGATTTAAATTCCAATTGCATATGCCAGCGGAGTTTTTCTAATGTATAATAGAATGTACTGGCAAAAATATGAACAATCAAACAACACTATCCAACTATAAGACATCACTAACAATCAAACAACACTATCCAACTATAAGACATCACTAACAATCAAACAACACTATCCAACTATTAGACATCACTAACAATCAAACAACACTATCAAACTATTAGACATCACTAACAATCAAACAACACTATCAAACTATAAGACATCACTAACAATCAAACAACACTATCCAACTATAAGACATCACTAACAATCAAACAACACTATCCAACTATAAGACATCACTAACAATCAGACAACCATATCAAACTATTAGACATCACTAACAATCAAACAACACTATCAAACTATTAGACATCACTAACAATCAAACAATACTATCCAACTATAAGACATCACTAACAATCAAACAACACTATCCAACTATAAGACATCTCTAACAATCAAACAACACTATCAAACTATTAGACATCACTAACAATCAAACAACACTATCAAACTATTAGACATCACTAACAATCAAACAACACTATCAAACTATAAGACATCTCTAACAATCAAACAACACTATCACACTATTAGACATCACTAACAATCAAACAACACTATCAAACTATTAGACATCACTAACAATCAAACAACACTATCAAACTATTAGACATCACTAACAATCAAACAACACTATCAAACTATAAGACATCTCTAACAATCAAACAACACTATCACACTATTAGACATCACTAACAATCAAACAACACTATCCAACTATAAGACATCACTAACAATCAAACAACACTATCCAACTATTAGACATCACTAACAATCAAACAACACTATCCAACTATAAGACATCACTAACAATCAAACAACACTATCCAACTATAAGACATCACTAACAATCAAACAACACTATCAAACTATTAGACATCACTAACAATCAAACAACACTATCCAACTATAAGACATCACTAACAATCAAACAACACTATCCAACTATAAGACATCACTAACAATCAAACAACACTATCCAACTATAAGACATCACTAACAATCAAACAACACTATCAAACTATTAGACATCACTAACAATCAAACAACACTATCAAACTATTAGACATCACTAACAATCAAACAACACTATCCAACTATAAGACATCACTAACAATCAAACAACACTATCAAACTATAAGACATCTCTAACAATCAAACAACACTATCAAACTATTAGACATCACTAACAATCAAACAACACTATCAAACTATAAGACATATCTAACAATCAAACAACACTATCACACTATTAGACATCACTAACAATCAAACAATACTATCCAACTATAAGACATCACTAACAATCAAACAACACTATCAAACTATAAGACATCACTAACAATCAAACAACACTATCAAACTATTAGACATCACTAACAATCAAACAACACTATCAAACTATAAGACATCACTAACAATCAAACAACACTATCAAACTATTAGACATCACTAACAATCAAACAATACTATCCAACTATAAGACATCACTAACAATCAAACAACACTATCCAACTATAAGACATCTCTAACAATCAAACAACACTATCAAACTATTAGACATCACTAACAATCAAACAACACTATCAAACTATTAGACATCACTAACAATCAAACAACACTATCAAACTATAAGACATCTCTAACAATCAAACAACACTATCACACTATTAGACATCACTAACAATCAAACAATACTATCCAACTATAAGACATCACTAACAATCAAACAACACTATCAAACTATAAGACATCACTAACAATCAAACAACACTATCCAACTATTAGACATCACTAACAATCAAACAACACTATCAAACTATTAGACATCACTAAAAATCAAACAACACTATCCAACTATTAGACATCACTAACAATCAAACAACACTATCCAACTATAAGACATCACTAACAATCAAACAACACTATCCAACTATAAGACATCACTAACAATCAAACAACACTATCAAACTATTAGACATCACTAACAATCAAACAACACTATCCAACTATAAGACATCACTAACAATCAAACAACACTATCCAACTATAAGACATCACTAACAATCAAACAACACTATCAAACTATTAGACATCACTAACAATCAAACAACACTAACAAACTATTAGACATCACTAACAATCAAACAACACTATCAAACTATTAGACATCACTAACAATCAAACAACACTATCCAACTATAAGACATCACTAACAATCAAACAACACTATCAAACTATAAGACATCTCTAACAATCAAACAACAATATCAAACTATTAGACATCACTAACAATCAAACAACACTATCAAACTATTAGACATCACTAACAATCAAACAACACTATCAAACTATAAGACATCACTAACAATCAAACAACACTATCAAACTATAAGACATCACTAACAATCAAACAACACTATCCAACTATAAGACATCACTAACAATCAAACAACACTATCCAACTATAAGACATCACTAACAATCAAACAACACTATCCAACTATAAGACATCACTAACAATCAAACAACACTATCCAACTATAAGACATCACTAACAATCAAACAACACTATCCAACTATTAGACATCACTAACAATCAAACAACACTATCAAACTATTAGACATCACTAACAATCAAACAACACTATCAAACTATTAGACATCACTAACAATCAAACAACACTATCCAACTATTAGACATCACTAACAATCAAACAACACTATCCAACTATAAGACATCACTAACAATCAAACAACACTATCAAACTATTAGACATCACTAACAATCAAACAACACTATCAAACTATTAGACATCACTAACAATCAAACAACACTATCAAACTATAAGACATCACTAACAATCAAACAACACTATCAAACTATAAGACATCACTAACAATCAAACAACACTATCAAACTATAAGACATCACTAACAATCAAACAACACTATCAAACTATTAGACATCACTAACAATCAAACAACACTATCCAACTATAAGACCAAAGCTCGACGAACATTTTTGCCCATTACCCAAAATATAAAATTTTATGTTGACGTTACCCCCGAAGGCGTGAGGTCCTGTCCACCGACTCGAAGGTTTAGGGGAGCGTCTTAAGTCCCCCCCCCCAACTGATCTGGAGCCAAGTCTCTGCCGAAATGGCATATTTTGAGTCTTAAAACCCCGACAAGACGACAAGAGATTTCTCATTTTTTGTATTCTCTAAACAGTAGAGATGTTTGACTTGTAGGCTATGTGTGTAAAGGTTGTCTGTTTGTTAGTATTGTCTGTCTGTCTGTAAAAGATGTCTAATTATAAGAGTTGTCACTCAGTTTGTTAGAGTTTCCTGATTCTTAGTTTTGTATTTTAGTTTGATAGTGTTGCTTGATATACTGTTTAGCCAGTAAATTCAATAAGACATTTGAAAAAAAAACCAATAGCATTTTAAATGGAAATTAAATCATTGACACACGTTTAAACTCACATAAAACATGTACGGGACAATTTACAAATTAAAATATGATCTATTGTTATATCTGACGTGCAATGAATCTGTATCTTCCATGCACGCAGCACTAAAAAGCACCACTATAAATTTACGTAATATGAGATTGTAAATGAGACAACATAAGCGGCTGTATTAATGAGAAGAACATTATATTATTTTTTTAAACTTCGTTTTTATTGCAATCTATAAGTCCTTACGACATAATATTACTTATTTGTATTGCATTCACTTTGTATTGAAGGTACTTAACTATCATGTATATAATTTTTTTATTTGAAGGAAGAATACATTTTTAAAAACCTAGTTTCCTAAAATTAAGACAACTATAAATATAATGCATTTACCATCAGGTATTCCTTTGCGTAATTGAGAAAAAGTACGTGGAATACATCATGCTTAGGAATTTTTTTTATCTAAGTGGCAAGCCACTTGTCTTCGATCCCTTAAATAAGGGATAACAATTTCAATGAATTTCTAGCTTTCTTCTACCACCAGTATAGATGGAGCTCGATTTAAACAATTTCTTGTAGCTAGTTCATTTTGTTCCCTTATGGCTTAGCATAGTGGTTTGGGCTGCAGCAATCCTTGGGGTGCAGTGACGCAGTTTTTAAAAAAAAAGGGGGGGGGGTGCGGAAAATAAATCTAAAGAGGTGGGTATAGAATTAAATAAAGAGAAAGAATTTTAAAAAATTAGATTTATTTATTATCGAACCTATAAAGCCTTCCATGTTACAAGAACATTTGAAAAAAAAATTATTGTGATGAAAAAAGATTTATAAAATAAAATATAAGATTAAAAAAAAGTATTTAAAAATTTTAAAAAAAAACACAAAAACTGACTTTGACAATAATCTTTTCAACCAGAACACACCAGATGGCTATGGAATGCTGGCTTCATACGATATTTCGTTAATGATTGTTAAATCATAAAAAAACTCATACCGTTGGTGGAAAACTAATTATACCGGCAGTAAGTGAAGTATACGCACTGAGCTACACAAACCAGCATCTGATAATATCAAGAACATGTGGTTGAGAAAAATAGCACTGCAAAGAAGAATGAATGAACTTGCTAAAGATGTTGTAGGTTCATTGTGCAGCTATTTAATAACATCTCATTTTCTATTTAGTTAGATGGGTAATCTTTGCCAGGAAATAGGACAATACTTTTAGCATACGTGCGACTAACAAAGGAAAAAAATAAATTTCCAAAGAATATATATTGGTCCAGTTTAAACAAACAGAATAATAAAAGATAATCAATATTTCATTTATTGGATGAGTTGTTGTTTTTTTTTAAAATTAAGATAAACATCTAAAATCGTACATTAGTCACAGATGATACGATGGTAGGGCGCTACAATTGTTTTCTTGAATATTAAACAAATAAGGTGCCGAATGCATTCACAGTACACTGTATCATCATCCATCGTCAACATCTAGTTGCCACACATTTAAGTGCTTATCTAAATAAATCATTAACATATTTAATTAAAATCTATCTACTTAATAAAATTGTGAATCATTGTCTGACATATTTTTTCACAGTATTGTATTGAAGAGGATACAGAATTTAATCCTGTGCTGCTTCATACAGACATTCATCTGTTGTCAAGAGTGTCTGTTTAGAAATGTTTTATAAACTGTTTAACTCAGTTTTCGATTTCTTATGTAAATTTATAATATAAAAACAGGGTATTAGTAGGCCTGACAAGACGTAACACAACAGCGAACGTATCGGCAAAGAGCCTTCCTCAACGGACAAATAGTACACACATGAAACGAATAACACGAAATAATTATTAAAAAAACACTTAGCTGCTGTGAAATCCAAGCAGTCCACATCGCTACTGGGCTGCTTGGATTTTACCGCAGCTAAGTGTTTTTTTATTATTATTTCGTGTTATTCGTTTCATGAGTGTACTATTTGTCCGTTGAGGAAGGCTCTTTGCCGAAACGTTCGCTGTTGTGTTACGTCTTTTCAGGCCTCCTAATACCCTGTTTTTATATGTTAAACTAGCAGACCCATCGTGCGTTGCAACGATCAAAGTAAAAAGGAATAAATTTAAAGAAACCAATGAGTGGTATGTTTAAAAACAATTCTGAAGAAACCTTAGTGGAAGTGTGTAAAAAAATTCTAGTTTCATAGCAAACGGATAAATAAATTAATAATTAAATAGCGTACAAAAGAAGAAACGATATTAAGGGCCCCGGCCCCAAAATGAGTGATACGTTATATTTTTTATTTCTATTGTACTCAAGCTATATTTCTCAATATCGTGTAAAATTAAATGGGTAATGCCATTAATAACGTTCAGTTAAAAAGACATTTGGGGCCCCATCTCCGAGGGAATGGACATTAGGAGTTAAGTGCCCTATAGTAATGTAATATAGGCTCTAAAGTTTTTATAAACTAAGTTTGGTCAAAATCCAGTTATTTTCGCATTATTTAAACACTTAAACTAATTTTTTTATCTAGCCAATATAGGAAAAATAAAAGAAATTAAGGGGCCCCCAGGCCTATGCGGTGCAAGATGTCAATTTCAAAAACCTTTTCATTTTAATTTAGTTTCATCATGGATATATATTTCTCAAGATCGTTACAACGTGAATGGGGAAAATATCTTAAACATATAAAAAGATATTTGGGGCCCCCGGCCCCGAAGAAATTGACATTAGAAGTTATGTGCCCTTAAGTATTTTAATATGGGATACCAAGTTTTTGAAAACAAAGTTTGGTTAAGATCCATTCATTCACTTAGTACCTAACGCATAAACTAAATTTTAAATAGCTGATATAAGCAAAAAAACGACACTAAGGGCCCCAGGGCCTATTATTTGCAAGACATACATTTTAAAACACCTGTTCGTTTTCAATATGGATAATAATGGATGCATTTATCATTATTTTTCAAGATCTTTAATAAATATATGGGAAATAAATTCTTAAAAGTTGAAGAAAAATGGCATTTTGTGCCCCAGGCCCGAAGGAATGGTCATTAGGAGTTTATTGCCCTATAGTATTTTAGTATTGGCTGTCAAGTTTTTATATGCAAAGTTTAGTTAAGATCCATTAATTAACACAGTAGCTAACGCTTAAACTAATTTTTATATAGCTCATTTAAGCAAAACATGACATTATGGGGCCCCGTCGTCCGATGAGTGTTAAATTTCGAAAAAAAGTTGCCAGTTACCATCCCGGTAGCATACTAAACCGTCTCAAAAAGGTTCATGACGATCGGGTGAATGGTTTAGTCAGCTATAAAGGACATGCACAGACACACACAGACACACACAGACATACTTTGATTTTTATAAATATAGATATAGTGAAATAAAACGACATAAAGGGGGCCCGGGCCTATTCGGTGCGAGATGTCAATTTAAAAAATCTTTTCATTTTAATTCAATTGCATCAGGTTTATCAAGATCATTAAAATGTGAACGGAAAAATATCTTAACATATATGAAAAAATACATTTGGGGCCCCCGGCCCCGAAGAAATCGACATGAAAAGTTCAGAAACTTTAAGTATTTTAATATGGGCTTCCAAGTTTTTGTATACACAGTTTGGTTAAGATCCAATCATTTACTCTGTAGCTAACGCATAAACTGTTTTTATAAAGCTCGTATTAGCAAAAAACGACATTGAGGGCCCCAGGGCCCAATTATTGCAAGAAATATAGTGCGAAACATATGTTCATTTGAAAAAAATTTCAAAATACATACATTTATTTATATTTCTCAATATTGTTAAAAAATTTGAATGGATTATAAAATATTAAACATTTACTAAAATAGACAGTTTGGGCCCCCTGCCCCGTGGGAATGAAAATTAGGAGTTCAGTACCCTATCGTAATAGAATATAGACCCTTTATTTTTGTATATACTAAAATGGGTTAAGATACATTAATTTTCTCAGTATTTTAATCTAATACTAATTTTTATACAGCTAATATAAGAAAAAAACGACATTTAGGGGCCCCGTGGGCCCATTCGGTGAAAGATCGTGAAAAATTGAAAAATTGAGTTGGGGAAAATACATTAAACATATCCGATGAGAAGACATTTGCTGTCCCTGGCCCCGTAGGAATGGACATTTGAAGTAATGTGCCTACAGTATTTTAATATGGGCTACCAAGTTTTTGTATTTAAATTTCGGTTAAGATCCATTCATTTACTCAGTAGCTAACGCATAAACTAATTTTTATATATCACATATAACCAAAAAAGACATTAAGGGCCCCGGGGCCCTTTCTGTGCAAGATATAAAGCTCAAAACCCCTGTTCATTTCAATTTGTATAATAATGGATACATGTGTCATTATTTGTCAAGATTGTTAATGACTGAATGGTGAATACAATCTTAAACGATGAAGAAATGTGAATTTTTAGGCCCCCAGCCCCAAAGGAATTACTATTTGCAGTTCAGTTCCCTATAGTATTTTAATTTTGGCTATCAAGTTGTCATATTAAAAGTTTGGTTAATATCCAACAATTTACACAGTAGCTAGCGCTTAAACTAATTTTTATATAGCTCATATTAGCAAAAATGATATTATGGGCCCCCGGCGCCCCATTAGTGTTAAATTTAGAAAACAAAGTTGCCAGTTACCATCCCAGGTAGGTACTTAACAGTCTCCAAAAATTTCATGACGATCGGATGAATGGTTTAGTCAGCTATAAAGGACATGCACACACACACACACATACATACTTTGAATTTTATTAATATAGATTATAGTCAAAAATACTTTTAAAGTGAATTTTTAAACACGTTGTCTTGAAGAGGTTTAATAAGAATATACTTAAGTGTTGGATAGGACATGTAGTAACTTTATGTTAGTCTTTTGTTTAAAATTAAACTTCATTACAAAAATTGAACTGCAATGTGCAACAGCCTAAGCTAGTCAAAAGTGCGGTAGCAGAATAAATTTCTTGTGAATATAGCCGGTATAAGTATAATTTGTTTTATATAATCTCAAATATTCTCGTGATTTCATAATCTATTTGAATTCGTCATGTTTCCTCCTTTTTTTGAAAGCGGGAATGGGAAAATAACATTGGCTGAAATGTGAAAGTAAATTTCATTTTAAGAATTTAAAAAAACAACAACAAAAAAACAAACAAACAAACAAAAGACACACAAGCATGGGTAGGACAAGACGAGAACAGTTATATAACGGTTACTGGATCATATCAATCTACGACAAAACAAGCATGGGTAGGACAAGACGAGAACAGTTTTATAACGGTTACTGGATCATATCAACCTACGACAACACAAGCACGGGAATGACAAGACGAGAACAGTTATATAACGGTTACTGGATCATACCCAAGTCACCACGAATGGGAAAGTTCATTGTGGCGCCACTAGCATATATCAATGCTTATCAACTAAGATAATTATTTACTGTGCATTATGTCAGTTCATGTTAATTGTGCTGGTAATTAGATGTATCAACCATTAAAAATTGTCACATACCTGTACTCTTTGTGACAGTAGTTAAAGTTTATTGTGAGGGCACTAACATATAGAAACACTTTAAAGCTGTGACATTTATTCACTTGTTGTGGTGTGAATTCAAGTTTATTGTGTCGACAGTAGGATACATCAATACTAGAAACTCTTACATTTTGTTTTGCTTTGTACCAATTAGACAAACAGAGATAACGAATGAGGGGTAAGAGTATTATTGTAATTTGTTGTTGGTAACAGTATTATTGTAATTTGTTGTTGGTAACAGTATTATTGTAATTTGTCGTTGGTAACAGTTTTATTGTAATTTGTTGTTGGTGAAAGTATTATTGTAATTTGTTGTTGGTAACAGTATAATTGTAATTTGTTGTTGGTAACAGTATAATTGTAATTTGTTGTTGGTAACCATTAACAACAAAATGTTACAACTTTTGTTTCCCAAGATTAAATGGCAGTGAGAGAGACAATAACGAGGAGTACACACTGAGGGGAAGGGCTGAACACAGAGAGGTCACAGTAGAATGAGAGGGAGGGCTGAACACATAGATTTTACAGTAGAAAGAGAGGGAAGGA
The DNA here is from genome assembly GCA_944989445.1 of Ampullaceana balthica. Lineage (NCBI taxonomy): Eukaryota > Metazoa > Mollusca > Gastropoda > Lymnaeidae > Ampullaceana > Ampullaceana balthica. The sequence continues at coordinate 157,383 of CALYLW010002051.1, forward strand.
TGAACACAGAGAAGACACAGTAGAAAGAGAGGGAAGGATGAACACAGAGAAGACACAGTAGAAAGAGAGTGACAGTAAAACGTGGATATTGCAGACGAACTTTCTTTGCTGAAGATTATTGAGTATCCCGTTCGTGTAAGAACTGCCAACTGTGAGTTTCATACCCGCGACTCTGTACGTCAGCAGAGCACGCATGCCGCTAGACAACTGTGTCCCTTTATTTTTATACATAAACTCATATAAAGTAAATTCACATTATATAAGGAGTTGATATTTGTTTGGAGACTTATATTTCTACATTTAAAAATTTTCGTTTTTACTTTGGACTTACATTTACAAGAAAATATGTATCGTTTGAATGGGGCAAGGGAGAGAGGGCTACACCATACGTTAACCGTTAGTAACTAAGCCATAAAGGACAAACAGACATACATGCAGATTTGACATTTATATATATAACGAACAAGATGAACTATGGACACGAATTATTTAAATGGAACTAATTCTTACTGGTGGTAGGTAAATACATGCAATTTATTAAAATGTTTTCCCTTTATTAAAGGGATCGAAGTCAAGTGGATGGCCACTTATATAAACACATTCTATT
>CALYLW010002052.1:0-72316 GCA_944989445.1 Ampullaceana balthica
TATCCGATCGAGCTGAAATTTGGAACACGGACCCGTCTGCCCTAACAATGCATCGTATCAAAATTTCAGATCGATCGAACGTACCGTAATTAAATTAATGTATTTTTAGTTTATTCTTATATGAGGTATGTAATTCAAATTCACGGATTGTTATTGTTTTTTTCCCACGTGAAAGTTTGAGTTGACGCGTTAAGGCGATCCATCGACTTACCCGCGTGCTTTTGTTTACATTTTACGTGTCACGCTGAGCTCGGTCAAGCGAATCGGTGACCAGACTTTTCCCCTCTCACCCCCCCCCCAGGGTTATGAAGCAAACTTGAGTTAAGACAGATTCAGTCTGTAAATGTTTGAAAATAATCAATACTGTTAGTTATGTCTCATATATAAGGGATTTATAGTCAAAAACTTTGTTTTTACGGGTTTGTTTTATTTAAAATCCCTTATCTTAACTTCACCGCCGTCTCTCTGTCTCTCTGTCGTCATCTCATGGGCGGGCGGGCGGAAAAACAAAAGTCGAAAATGACCCACTTCCCGTGTCCCGATCGAGCTGAAATTTGGCACACGGACCCGTCTAACCTAACAATGCATCGTATCAAAATTTCAGATCGATCGATGGTACCGTAATTAAAATAATGCATTTTTAGTTTATCCTTATATGAGGTATGTAATTCAAATTCACGGTTTGATATTGTTTTTTTTCCCACGTGAAAGTTTGAGTTGACGCGTTTAGGCACCCCGTCGAAGCACCGGGGTACTTTTGTTTACATTTTACGTGTCACGCTGAGCTCGGTCAAGCGAATCGGTGACCAGACTTTTCCCCCTCTACCACAAGGGTTATGAAGCAAAGTTGAGTTTCGACAGATTCAGTCTGTAAATATTTGTAAATACTTTTAGTTATGTCACATATATAAGGGATTTATAGTCAAAAACTTTATTTTTAAGGGTTTGTTTTATTAAGTCCCTTATATTAACTTCACCGCCGCCTCATCGTTCGTTCGTACGTCAGAAAAACAAAAGTAAAAAATGACCCTTTTCCAGTAAAGCCATCGACTTGAAATTTGGCACACGGACCCGACACACCTAACAATGCATCGTGTAAAAATTTCAGATCGATTGAACATACCGTAATTAAATTAATGCATTTTTAGTTTATCTATATAAATAATTAGAATTTTTTTTGTCGTCTGCTAACCTAGCACCTATATTTAGCGGCAGGGTTCGATTAAACGTCCACTGACCTACTTTCACCGGGTGAACAAGATTTACGCTGCAGTGTACCGGCGTGCTTTTGTTTACATTTTGCCTGTTCCACCATTTTAATATATATTAACTTCGAAATCTTGTCTGTCATGATCTCTTGTGTTTTGAGGTCACGTATTTGGTCAGAAAGTGTGCAAATGAAAGTTGTTCTGTTGATGTAATCATAACGTTTGTAGACGTTTATAGACTTTTGTCGCGTTGAAACATAATCAATACTTTTAGTTATATCTCATATATAAGGGATTTATAGTCAAAAACTTTGTTTTTACGGGGTTGTTTTATTAAATCACTTATATTAACTTCACCGCCGTCTCTCTCTGTCTATCGTCATCTCATGGGCGGGCGGAAAAACAAAAGTCAAAAATGACCCACTTCCCGTGATCCGATCGAGCTGAAAATTGGCACACGGACCCGTCTTACCTAACAATGCATCGTATCAGAATTTCAGATCGATCGAACGTACCTTAATTAAATTAATGCATTTTTAGTTTATCCTTATATAACGTATGTAATTCAAATTCACTGTTTGTTATTGGGTTTTTTTCCACGTTGAGGCGACACATCGAAGTACCGCGTGCTTTTGTTTACATTTTATTGTCAGACTGAGCTCGGTCGAGCGAATCGGTGACCAGACTTTTCCCCCTCTCCCACCCCCCCCCCAAGGGTTATGAAGCAAAGTTGAGTTAGACAGATTCAGTCTGTAAATGTTTGTAGCATTTGAAAATAATCAATACTGTTAGTGATGTCTCATATATAAGGGATTTATAGTCAAAAACTTTGTTTTACGGGTTTGTTTTATTTGATATTTAATCAAACTGCCTTTAGATTTTGTTTTTATTATTTTTTTCGCTTACGAAAACATGTTATGGACACGTGCGTTGTTTAGTAGCGTCCTTTCAAGATGCTGTATAACCATTTTGTGTAACATATTAAGTATCTACTCTTGTATACAACAAAGGAATGTTTATTATACAATATATATCATTTATAAAATAGTATTTTTTAAAGAATTGTGACATAAACCAGTTGGATGAGTTTTTTGAAATTGGACTTAGGATTTATCTGTGGTAGGATTGTCCTAACTATTCATTGACATTGTATCCCTATTTATAGGGATCGAGATCAAGTGAAATAGCACTTGAATAAAAATAGACTGGTTTCCAATTGGAGGAGCACAGAAAAACAAGAAACCGTAACATATACAATCAGGTAAGCATATCTGTTAAAGTACATATAATAATTGTTTAGTTCTTTTAAATTCTTTATAAATTACAATTTTAAATTTAATGTGTCCTACGGATGCTATGTTTCGAATTAAAATACTTTATATCGCTATGTATGACGTGCAATCAATTTGTAGTTTATTTTAATGCCGCACTAAAAAGCACCGTTATCGACCTATTTAATATGATGTTGTAATTAAGAAAAATTAAGCGGCATGATTAGTGAGAACATCATATTATATTTTTCTTAAACTTCAGTTAAATTGTTATCTCCAATCATATGTAAAATAGTATTACTTAATTGTATTGCTTACACTTTGTATTGTAATTCACTTAATATTATGTAAAGAAACATTTAATTCGAAGGAACATTATTTTTTTTATCCTAGTTATTTCAGATTCACGAAACTATAAATTTAATACACTTGCTGTAAAGTTTTGCTTTGCCTAAATGATAATAATCAGCAGCGTCTCATAGACTACATGGCCGACAAATTCTGTTTATCCAAGTGGCATGCCACTTGACTTCGATCTCTTTAATAAGGGATAACATCTCAATGAATTGTTAGGAATCTCCTACCACCATTATAGTCTGGGTTCGAATATAACAATGTCTTGTTACTTGTTCATTTATTCAATTTACGAAATGGGCGTTACCGTCCTTAATGGGTTCTCAAACGATTCGGTTATGGCCAAAACTTCATTTGCGAAGAATTACCTTAAAGTGTGGTAAACACATAAAGAGGGAAGAGAGGATTTTGAAAAAAATGATTTTGTAGTGCGGACAGATATAAATAGAGTGGGCCCCCAGGATACGGCGTTACCAGCTTATGTTTTTTTTCACGATGCAATGTGATATTCAAAGTTTTCTCGGCCCCCCTTTACGACATTCTCAACGCCTTACGTCATCAACTTCCAAAATTCAAATTTGGAGGTCGGCGCGTGTAGGACTGTGCGAGTTCACTAGCCTAGCATCTAGGGGTCCACCGATATATCGATACCGATATCAGGATATATCGGCAATATCGGTATCGATAGCATGTATAGGTACCGATATTGACGTCGCCGACATTTCATAAGTGACATTTTGACCACCCCCCCCCTCTTAAAGTGTTTATACATTTAGATCAAGGTTTTTAAGACCGCTCTTTTCTAAGGACCAGTTAACCGTATGTCCGTATTTTTACCAACAAGCGAATGGATAAAATTTTCGCCGCGCGGCGTCAAAGAGATTGGACATCAAAGAGCTGTGATGTACCGACGCTAGTGTTCATCTCTCTGCGCGATCTCGTCAAAACAGCGAATTTAAACATTGTTCCAACAAAGCCCGTACAAAGGAAACCGTAATGATTAAATTCAAATTTTAATATTTATGTAGTAAAAGAATTAAAATGGCATATTCTCAAATGTCGTCATGTAAGTTTGTTTTGGAGGACCAGTTAACCGTTAAGAAAAGACTTTTGACTGTCCAGTCCATATTTAAAAATTTTTTTTTGAGAACCAACAAATGTTCGCCTCGCGCCGTCCGATGGTGACATCAAAATGCACGTGACGTCATCGCCCGCTTGTGTTCAGCTCTCTTGCGCTGTGCTCCTTTTCTATTCCCCACCATACGACGATTTTCAACAAAACTCTTTTCAACCGCAACCACACAAGATGACGATGGCTTGCTTGATACAATAATTCGTTAATGATTTCCAAAGCGGGAAAACCTCATACTATTGATGGAGAACTCATTATACTGGTTATAAATAAAGTGATGTGAACTGTGCTACACAAGCAAACATCTAATATTATCTAGAAAATTTAGGTGAACAATAATACAATGCAAATAAGAATTACAGAAATGGCTTGAACTTTTGAAGAGTCTTTGTGTAACAATATAAAGACATCTCACCTTTTTTTTTAATGTGAGGAGTCAACTTTAACAGGAAATGAAGCTTTACTTTTAGTATACGTGTGGTTCACAAACGAAGAAAAAAAAATTGCCTATTATTTGCTAAAGATTCTCAAACTCATACTTAAAATTAATCAACATTTTATGCATTAAGAGAAAGAAAAAAGAACTAATTTTGACACACACAGAAAAGCATCAAATGTAACTTGTATTTTATGTCTAAACCAAAACTGACTCGTAAAATGTAAAAGAATTTACATATACGCATTTCGCCAAATTCGGCGTAAACGTATTACATGGTATAAGAGATCCAACCGGACAAGACAAGAACATAATAATGTGTATTTTTTCTTTGTGATAACAAACACACTATTTAAATATACTTTTATTTACATAGGTAATAAAATAAAATTATTATTTAACAACAAACCCATTTTGTTTATAAAATATTAGTCGCTAAATGTCTTCATTTCGTCTTCAATAAATTTGTGGTATTTTTAACGCCTTTCATGATAAGTTTAATTCTATATTTTAGAGATAATTTTTCTGTTTATCCACTTGTCAGCTACGATTTGATACACTCACTTATTATTTCTGTCTCTAGAATCAGCAATAAACCAGTAAACGATTCTCGTTCTGTGCAAGGAAACCATGTAATTTTTATTTTAAAAAAAAACAAAAAGTACATATATATCAGTAACTGTCAAGTTAAATTTACGTTACGTTCTTTACTTGTATTATGGCAATCAAAATGCACACAGGAGAGGGAATATATGTATATATATATATATATATATATATATATATATATGTGTGTGTGTGTGTGTGTGTGTGAGTGTGTATATACATAAAATGATTAACAAATGTTTACAAAATATAAAATATTGCTAATTGTTCAATTATATAAAACACTAGCAGACCCGTCGTGCGTTGCAACGATCAAAGTAAAATGGAATAAATTTAAAGAAACCAATGAGTGGTATGTTTAAAAACAATTCTGAAGAAACCTTCGTGGAAGTGTGAAAAAAAAATCCAATAATTAAATAGCGTACAAAAGAAGAAACGATATTAAGGCCCACGGCCCAAAAATGAGTGATATTATAGTCTTTTATTGCCAATGTACTCAAGCTATATTCCTCAATATCGTGTAAAATTGAATAGGGAATACAATGATTAAATTTCAGTAAAAAGACTTTTTCGAAGGAATGGAAATTAAGAGTTCAGTGCCCTATAGTAATATAGGCTCTTAAGTTTGTATATTCTAAGTTTTGTCAAAATCCAGTTATTTTCTCAATATCTAACTCTTAAACTACTTTTTATATACCTAAAATAGGGGGAAAATAACATTAAGGGGCCCCTGGCCCATTCGGTGCAAGAGGTCAATTTCAAAAACCTGTTCATTTTAGTTCATTTTTATTGAGGCTATATTTCTCAAGCTCTTTAAAAAGTAAATAGGAAAAATATCGTAAACGTATACGAAAAAAGATATTTGGGGCCCCAAAGATATTGGATTAGAAGTTCAGTGTCTATTGTATTTTAATATAGGCTACCAAGTTTTTGTATGCAAAGTTTGGTGAAGATCTATTCATTTACTAAGTAGCCAACGTAGAAACTAATTTTTATATAGCTCATATAAGATAAAAACGACATCAAGGGCCCCGGGGCCCATTCAGTGCAAGATATAAAGTTCAAAACCCCTGTTCATTTCAATTTGTATAATTATGGATACATGTGTCATTATTTGTCAAGATTGTTAATGACTGAATGGTGAATAAAATCTTAAACGTTTAAGAAATGTGAATTTTTGGGCCCCCAGCCCCAAAGGAATGACTATTTGCAGTTCAGTGCCCTATAGTATTTTAATATTGGCTATCAAGTTTTCATATACAAAGTTTGGTTACGATCCAACAATTTACACAGTAGCTAGCGCTTAAACTAATTTTTATATAGCTCATATAAGCAAAAAATGACATTATGGGCCCCCGGTGCATCACGAGTGTTAAGTTTAGAAAAAAAAGTTGCCAGTTACCATCCCAGGTAGGTACTTAACAGGCCCCAAAAAATTCATGACGATCGAATGAACGGTTTAGTCAGCTATAAAGGACATGCACACACACACACACAGACATACTTTGATTTATATATAGATAGATAGATAAGATATAAGAAAAAAAAGACATTTAGGGCCCCTGGGCCCATTTGGTGATGGATGCATTTTTCAAAAATCTTTTCATTTAATTAAGTTACCTCATAGATATATTCCTCAAGATCGTGAAAAATTGAATGGGGGAAAATACATTAAACATATACGAAGAAAAGACCTTGGGGGCCCCCGGCACCGAAGGAATGGACATTTGAAGTTATGTGTCCTATAGTATTTTAATATGGGCTACCAAGTTTATGTATTCAAATTTTGGTTTAGATCCATTCATTTACTCAGTAGCTAACGTAGAAACTAATTTTATATATCTTAAATAAGCAAAAAAAGACATTAAGGGCCCCGGGGCCCATTCAGTGCAAGATATAAAGTTCAAAACCCCTGTTCATTTCAATTTGTATAATTATGGATACATGTGTCATTATTTGTCAAGATTGTTAATGACTGAATGGTGAATAAAATCTTAAACGTTTAAGAAATGTGAATTTTTGGGCCCCCAGCCCCAAAGTAATGACTATTTGCAGTTCAGTGCCCTATAGTATTTTAATATTGGCTATTAAGTTGTCATATACAAAGTTTGGTTACGATCCAACAATTTACACAGTAGCTAGCGCTTAAACTAATTTTTATATAGCTCATATAAGCAAAAAATGACATTATGGGCCCCCGGTGCATCACGAGTGTTAAATTTAGAAAAAAAAAGTTGCCAGTTACCATCCCAGGTAGGTACTTAACAGGCCCCAAAAAATTCATGACGATCGAATGAACGGTTTAGTCAGCTATAAAGGACATGCACACACACACACACAGACATACTTTGATTTATATATAGATAGATATATAAGATATAAGAAAAAAAAGACATTTAGGGCCCCTGGGCCCATTTGGTGATGGATGCATTTTTCAAAAATCTTTTCATTTAATTAAGTTACCTCATAGATATATTCCTCAAGATCGTGAAAAATTGAATGGGGGAAAATACATTAAACATATACAAAGTAAAGACCTTGGGGGCCCCCGGCACCGAAAGAATGGACATTTGAAGTTATGTGTCCTATAGTATTTTAATATGGGCTACCAAGTTTATGTATTCAAATTTTGGTTTAGATCCATTCATTTACTCAGTAGCTAACGTAGAAACTAATTTTATATATCTTAAATAAGCAAAAAAAGACATTAAGGGCCCCGGGGCCCATTCAGTGCAAGATATAAAGTTCAAAACCCCTGTTCATTTCAATTTGTATAATTATGGATACATGTGTCATTATTTGTCAAGATTGTTAATGACTGAATGGTGAATAAAATCTTAAACGTTTAAGAAATGTGAATTTTGGGCCCCCAGCCCCAAAGTAATGACTATTTGCAGTTCAGTGCCCTATAGTATTTTAATATTGGCTATTAAGTTGTCATATACAAAGTTTGGTTACGATCCAACAAATTACACAGTAGCTAGCGCTTAAACTAATTTTTATATAGCTCATATAAGCAAAAAATGACATTATGGGCCCCCGGTGCATCACGAGTGTTAAATTTAGAAAAAAAAAGTTGCCAGTTACCATCCCAGGTAGGTACTTAACAGGCCCCAAAAAATTCATGACGATCGAATGAACGGTTTAGTCAGCTATAAAGGACATGCACACACACACACACAGACATACTTTGATTTATATATAGATAGATAGATAAGATATAAGAAAAAAAAGACATTTAGGGTCCCCTGGGCCCATTTGGTGATGGATGCATTTTTCAAAAATCTTTTCATTTAATTAAGTTACCTCATAGATATATTCCTCAAGATCGTGAAAAATTGAATGGGGGAAAATACATTAAACATATACGAAGAAAAGACCTTGGGGGCCCCCGGCACCGAAAGAATGGACATTTGAAGTTATGTGTCCTATAGTATTTTAATATGGGCTACCAAGTTTATGTATTCAAATTTTGGTTTAGATCCATTCATTTACTCAGTAGCTAACGTAGAAACTAATTTTATATATCTTAAATAAGCAAAAAAAGACATTAAGGGCCCCGGGGCCCATTCAGTGCAAGATATAAAGTTCAAAACCCCTGTTCATTTCAATTTGTATAATTATGGATACATGTGTCATTATTTGTCAAGATTGTTAATGACTGAATGGTGAATAAAATCTTAAACGTTTAAGAAATGTGAATTTTTGGGCCCCCAGCCCCAAAGAAATGACTATTTGCAGTTCAGTGCCCTATATTATTTTAATATTGGCTATTAAGTTGTCATATACAAAGTTTGGTTACGATCCAACAATTTACACAGTAGCTAGCGCTTAAACTAATTTGTATATAGCTCATATAAGCAAAAAATGACATTATGGGCCCCCGGTGCATCACGAGTGTTAAATTTAGAAAAAAAAGTTGCCAGTTACCATCCCAGGTAGGTACTTAACAGGCCCCAAAAAATTCATGACGATCGAATGAACGGTTTAGTCAGCTATAAAGGACATGCACACACACACACACACACAGACATACTTTGATTTATATATAGATAGATAGATAAGATATAAAAAAAAAGACATTTAGGGCCCCTGGGCCCATTTGGTGATGGATGCATTTTTCAAAAATCTTTTCATTTAATTAAGTTACCTCATAGATATATTCCTCACAATCGTGAAAAATTGAATGGGGGAAAATACATTAAACATATACGAAGAAAAGACCTTGGGGGCCCCCGGCACCGAAGGAATGGACATTTGAAGTTATGTGTCCTATAGTATTTTAATATGGGCTACCAAGTTTATGTATTCAAATTTTGGTTTAGATCCATTCATTTACTCAGTAGCTAACGTAGAAACTAATTTTATATATCTTATATAAGCAAAAAAAGACATTAAGGGCCCCGGGGCCCATTCAGTGCAAGATATAAAGTTCAAAACCCCTGTTCATTTCAATTTGTATAATTATGGATACATGTGTCATTATTTGTCAAGATTGTTAATGACTGAATGGTGAATAAAATCTTAAACGTTTAAGAAATGTGAATTTTTGGGCCCCCAGCCCCAAAGGAATGACTATTTGCAGTTCAGTGCCCTATAGTATTTTAATATTGGCTATCAAGTTGTCACATACAAAGTTTGGTTAAGATTCAACAATTTACACAGTAGCTAGCGCTTAAACTAATTTTTAAATAGCTCATATAAGAAAAAAATGACATTATGGGCCCCCGGTGCCCCACGAGTGTTAAATTTAGAAAAAAAAGTTGCCAGTTACTATCCCAGTTAGGTACTTAACAGGCCCCAAAAAATTCATGACGATCGAATGAACGGTTTAGACAGCTATAAAGGACATGCACACACACACACAGAGACATACTTTGATTTTTATATATAGATAGATAAGATATAAGAAAAAAAAGACATTTAGGGCCCCTGTGCCCATTTGGTGATGGATGCATTTTTCAAAAATCTTTTCATTTAATTAAGTTTCCTCATAGATATATTCCTCAAGATCGTGAAAAATTGAATGGGGGAAAATACATTAAACATATACGAAGAAAAGACCTTGGGGGCCCCCGGCACCAAAGGAATGGACATTTGAAGTTATGTGTCCTATAGTATTTTAATATGGGCTATCAAGTTTATGTATTCAAATTTTGGTTTAGATCCATTCATTTACTCAGTAGCTAACGTAGAAACTAATTTTTATATATCTTATATAAGCAAAAAAAGACATTAAGGGCCCCGGGGCCCATTCAGTGCAAGATATAAAGTTCAAAACCCCTGTTCATTTCAATTTGTATAATTATGGTTACATGTGTCATTATTTGTCAAGATTGTTAATGACTGAATGGTGAATAAAATCTTAAACGTTTAAGATATGTGAATTTTTGGGCCCCCAGCCCCAAAGGAATGACTATTTGCAGTTCAGTGCCCTATAGTATTTTAATATTGTATATCAAGTTGTCATATACAAAGTTTGGTTAAGATCCAACAATTTACACAGTAGCTAGCGCTTAAACTAATTTTTATATAGCTCATATAAGCAAAAAATGACATTATGGGCCCCCGGTGCCCCACGAGTGTTAAATTTAGAAAAAAAAGTTGCCAGTTACCATCCCAGGTAGGTACTTAACAGGCCCCAAAAAATTCATGACGATCGAATGAACGGTTTAGACAGCTATAAAGGACATGCACACACACACACACACAGACATACTTTGATTTTTATATATATAGATAGATAAGATATAAGAAAAAAAAGACATTTAGGGCCCCTGGGCCCATTTGGTGATGGATGCATTTTTCAAAAATCTTTTCATTTAATTAAGTTACCTCATAGATATATTCCTCAAGATCGTGAAAAATTGAATGGGGGAAAATACATTAAACATATACGAAGAAAAGACCTTGGGGGCCCCCGGGCACTGAAGGAATGGACATTTGAAGTTATGTGTCCTATAGTATTTTAATATGGGCTACCAAGTTTATGTATTCAAATTTTGGTTTAGATCCATTCATTTACTCAGTAGCTAACGTAGAAACTAATTTTATATATCTTAAATAAGCAAAAAAAGACATTAAGGGCCCCGGGGCCCATTCAGTGCAAGATATAAAGTTCAAAACCCCTGTTCATTTCAATTTGTATAATTATGGATACATGTGTCATTATTTGTCAAGATTGTTAATGACTGAATGGTGAATAAAATCTTAAACGTTTAAGAAATGTGAATTTTTGGGCCCCCAGCCCCAAAGTAATGACTATTTGCAGTTCATTGCCCTATAGTATTTTAATATTGGCTATTAAGTTGTCATATACAAAGTTTGGTTACGATCCAACAATTTACACAGTAGCTAGCGCTTAAACTAATTTTTATATAGCTCATATAAGGAAAAAATGACATTATGGGCCCCCGGTGCATCACGAGTGTTAAATTTAGAAAAAAAAAGTTGCCAGTTACCATCCCAGGTAGGTACTTAACAGGCCCCAAAAAATTCATGACGATCGAATGAACGGTTTAGTCAGCTATAAAGGACATGCACACACACACACACAGACATACTTTGATTTATATATAGATAGATAGATAAGATATAAGAAAAAAAAGACATTTAGGGCCCCTGGGCCCATTTGGTGATGGATGCATTTTTCAAAAATCTTTTCATTTAATTAAGTTACCTCATAGATATATTCCTCAAGATCGTGAAAAATTGAATGGGGGAAAATACATTAAACATATACGAAGAAAAGACCTTGGGGGCCCCCGGCACCGAAAGAATGGACATTTGAAGTTATGTGTCCTATAGTATTTTAATATGGGCTACCAAGTTTATGTATTCAAATTTTGGTTTAGATCCATTCATTTACTCAGTAGCTAACGTAGAAACTAATTTTATATATCTTATATAAGCAAAAAAAGACATTAAGGGCCCCGGGGCCCATTCAGTGCAAGATATAAAGTTCAAAACCCCTGTTCATTTCAATTTGTATAATTATGGATACATGTGTCATTATTTGTCAAGATTGTTAATGACTGAATGGTGAATAAAATCTTAAACGTTTAAGAAATGTGAATTTTTGGGCCCCCAGCCCCAAAGTAATGACTATTTGCAGTTCAGTGCCCTATAGTATTTTAATATTGGCTATCAAGTTGTCACATACAAAGTTTGGTTAAGATTCAACAATTTACACAGTAGCTAGCGCTTAAACTAATTTTTAAATAGCTCATATAAGAAAAAAATGACATTATGGGCCCCCGGTGCCCCACGAGTGTTAAATTTAGAAAAAAAAGTTGCCAGTTACTATCCCAGGTAGGTACTTAACAGGCCCCAAAAAATTCATGACGATCGAATGAACGGTTTAGTCAGCTATAAAGGACATGCACACACACACACACAGACATACTTTGATTTATATATAGATAGATAGATAAGATATAAGAAAAAAAAGACATTTAGGGCCCCTGGGCCCATTTGGTGATGGATGCATTTTTCAAAAATCTTTTCATTTAATTAAGTTACCTCATAGATATATTCCTCAAGATCGTGAAAAATTGAATGGGGGAAAATACATTAAACATATACGAAGAAAAGACCTTGGGGGCCCCCGGCACCGAAGGAATGGACATTTGAAGTTATGTGTCCTATAGTATTTTAATATGGGCTACCAAGTTTATGTATTCAAATTTTGGTTTAGATCCATTCATTTACTCAGTAGCTAACGTAGAAACTAATTTTATATATCTTATATAAGCAAAAAAAGACATTAAGGGCCCCGGGGCCCATTCAGTGCAAGATATAAAGTTCAAAACCCCTGTTCATTTCAATTTGTATAATTATGGATACATGTGTCATTATTTGTCAAGATTGTTAATGACTGAATGGTGAATAAAATCTTAAACGTTTAAGAAATGTGAATTTTTGGGCCCCCAGCCCCAAAGTAATGACTATTTGCAGTTCAGTGCCCTATAGTATTTTAATATTGGCTATTAAGTTGTCATATACAAAGTTTGGTTACGATCCAACAATTTACACAGTAGCTAGCGCTTAAACTAATTTGTATATAGCTCATATAAGCAAAAAATGACATTATGGGCCCCCGGTGCATCACGAGTGTTAAATTTAGAAAAAAAAAGTTGCCAGTTACCATCCCAGGTAGGTACTTAACAGGCCCCAAAAAATTCATGACGATCGAATGAACGATTTAGTCAGCTATAAAGGACATGCACACACACACACACACAGACATACTTTGATTTATATATAGATAGATAGATAAGAAGAAAAAAAAAGACATTTAGGGCCCCTGGGCCCATTTGGTGATGGATGCATTTTTCAAAAATCTTTTCATTTAATTAAGTTACCTCATAGATATATTCCTCAAGATCGTGAAAAATTGAATGGGGGAAAATACATTAAACATATACGAAGAAAAGACCTTGGGGGCCCCCGGCACCGAAGGAATGGACATTTGAAGTTATGTGTCCTATAGTATTTTAATATGGGCTACCAAGTTTATGTATTCAAATTTTGGTTTAGATCCATTCATTTACTCAGTAGCTAACGTAGAAACTAATTTTATATATCTTATATAAGCAAAAAAAGACATTAAGGGCCCCGGGGCCCATTCAGTGCAAGATATAAAGTTCAAAACCCCTGTTCATTTCAATTTGTATAATTATGGATACATGTGTCATTATTTGTCAAGATTGTTAATGACTGAATGGTGAATAAAATCTTAAACGTTTAAGAAATGTGAATTTTTGGGCCCCCAGCCCCAAAGGAATGACTATTTGCAGTTCAGTGCCCTATAGTATTTTAATATTGGCTATCAAGTTGTCATATACAAAGTTTGGTTAAGATTCAACAATTTACACAGTAGCTAGCGCTTAAACTAATTTTTAAATAGCTCATATAAGCAAAAAATGACATTATGGGCCCCCGGTGCCCCACGAGTGTTAAATTTAGAAAAAAAGTTGCCAGTTACTATCTCAGGTAGGTACTTAACAGGCCCCAAAAAATTCATGACGATCGAATGAACGGTTTAGACAGCTATAAAGGACATGCAACACACACACAGAGACATACTTTGATTTTTATATATAGATAGATAAGATATAAGGAAAAAAAAGACATTTAGGGCCCCTGTGCCCATTTGGTGATGGATGCATTTTTCAAAAATCTTTTCATTTAATTAAGTTTCCTCATAGATATATTCCTCAAGATCGTGAAAAATCGAATGGGGGAAAATACATTAAACATATACGAAGAAAAGACCTTGGGGGCCCCCGGCACAAAGGAATGGACATTTGAAGTTATGTGTCCTATAGTATTTTAATATGGGCTATCAAGTTTATGTATTCAAATTTTGGTTTAGATCCATTCATTTACTCAGTAGCTAACGTAGAAACTAATTTTTATATATCTTATATAAGCAAAAAAAGACATTAAGGGCCCCGGGGCCCATTCAGTGCAAGATATAAAGTTCAAAACCCCTGCTCATTTCAATTTGTATAATAATGGTTACATGTGTCATTATTTGTCAAGATAGTTAATGACTGAATGGTGAATAAAATCTTAAACGTTTAAGATATGTGAATTTTGTGGGCCCCCAGCCCCAAAGGAATGACTATTTGCAGTTCAGTGCCCTATAGTATTTTAAAATTGTCTATCAAGTTGTCATATACAAAGTTTGGTTAAGATCCAACAATTTACACAGTAGCTAGCGCTTAAACTAATTTGTATATAGCTCAAATAAGCAAAAAATGACATTATGGGCCCCCGGTGCCCCACGAGTGTTAAATTTAGAAAACAAAGTTGCCAGTTACCATCCCAGGTAGGTACTTAACAGGCCCCAAAAAATTCATGACGATCGAATGAACGGTTTAGACAGCTATAAAGGACATGCACACACACACACACAGACATACTTTGATTTTTATATATATAGATAGATAAGATATAAGAAAAAAAAGACATTTAGGGCCCCTGGGCCCATTTGGTGATGGATGCATTTTTCAAAAATCTTTTCATTTAATTAAGTTTCCTCATAGATATATTCCTCAAGATCGTGAAAAATTGAATGGGGGAAAATACATTAAACATATACGAAGAAAAGACCTTGGGGGCCCCCGGCACCAAAGGAATGGACATTTGAAGTTATGTGTCCTATAGTATTTTAATATGGGCTACCAAGTTTATGTATTCAAATTTTGGTTTAGATCCATTCATTTACTCAGTAGCTAACGTAGAAACTAATTTTTATATATCTTATATAAGCAAAAAAAGACATTAAGGGCCCCGGGGCCCATTCAGTGCAAGATATAAAGTTCAAAACCCCTGTTCATTTCAATTTGTATAATAATGGTTACATGTGTCATTATTTGTCAAGATAGTTAATGACTGAATGGTGAATAAAATCTTAAACGTTTAAGAAATGTGAATTTTTGGGCCCCCAGCCCCAAAGGAATGACTATTTGCAGTTCAGTGCCCTATAGTATTTTAATATTGGCTATCAAGTTGTCATATTCAAAGTTTGGTTAAGATCCAACAATTTACACAGTAGCTAGCGCTTAAACTAATTTTTATATAGCTCATATAAGCAAAAAACGACATTATGGGCCCCCGGTGCCCCACGAGTGTTAAATTTAGAAAAAAAAGTTGCGAGTTACCATCCCAGGTAGGTACTTAACAGGCCCCAAAAAATTCATGACGATCGAATGAACGGTTTAGTCAGCTATAAAGGACATGCACACACACACACACAGACATACTTTGATTTATATATAGATAGATAGATAAGATATAAGGAAAAAAAGACATTTAGGGCCCCTGGACCCATTTGGTGATGGATGCATTTTTCAAAAATCTTTTCATTTAATTAAGTTACCACATAGATATATTCCTCAAGATCGTGAAAAATTGAATGGGGGAAAATACATTAAACATATACGAAGAAAAGACCTTGGGGGCCCCCGGCACCAAAGGAATGGAAACTTTTGAAGTTATGTGTCCTATAGTATTTTAATATGGGCTATCAAGTTTATGTATTCAAATTTTGGTTTAGATCCATTCATTTACTCAGTAGCTAACGTAGAAACTAATTTTTATATATCTTATATAAGCAAAAAAAGACATTAAGGACCCCGGGAACCATCCAGTGCAAGATATAAAGTTCAAAACCCCTGTTCATTTCAATTTGTATAATAATGGTTACATGTGTCATTATTTGTCAAGATAGTTAATGACTGAATGGTGAATAAATTCTTAAACGTTTAAGATATGTGAATTTTTGGGCCCCCAGCCCCAAAGGAATGACTATTTGCAGTTCAGTGCCCTAGAGTATTTTAATATTGTCTATCAAGTTGTCATATACAAAGTTTGGTTAAGATCCAACAATTTACACAGTAGCTAGCGCTTAAACTAATTTTTATATAGCTCATATAAGCAAAAAATGACATTATGGGCCCCCGTTGCCCCACGAGTGTTAAATTTAGAAAAAAAAGTTGCCAGTTACCATCCCAGGTAGGTACTTAACAGGCCCCAAAAAATTCATGACGATCGAATGAACGGTTTAGACAGCTATAAAGGACATGCACACACACACACACAGACATACTTTGATTTTTATATATATAGATAGATAAGATATAAGAAAAAAAAGACATTTAGGGCCCCTGGGCCCATTTGGTGATGGATGCATTTTTCAAAAATCTTTTCATTTAATTAAGTTTCCTCATAGATATATTCCTCAAGATCGTGAAAAATTGAATGGGGGAAAATACATTAAACATATACGAAGAAAAGACCTTGGGGGCCCCCGGCACCAAAGGAATGGACATTTGAAGTTATGTGTCCTATAGTATTTTAATATGGGCTACCAAGTTTATGTATTCAAATTTTGGTTTAGATCCATTCATTTACTCAGTAGCTAACGTAGAAACTAATTTTTATATATCTTATATAAGCAAAAAAAGACATTAAGGGCCCCGGGGCCCATTCAGTGCAAGATATAAAGTTCAAAACCCCTGTTCATTTCAATTTGTATAATAATGGTTACATGTGTCATTATTTGTCAAGATAGTTAATGACTGAATGGTGAATAAAATCTTAAACGTTTAAGAAATGTGAATTTTTGGGCCCCCAGCCCCAAAGGAATGACTATTTGCAGTTCAGTGCCCTATAGTATTTTAATATTGGCTATCAAGTTGTCATATACAAAGTTTGGTTAAGATCCAACAATTTACACAGTAGCTAGCGCTTAAACTAATTTTTATATAGCTCATATAAGCAAAAAATTACATTATGGGCCCCCGGTGCCCCACGAGTGTTAAATTTAGAAAAAAAAAGTTGCCAGTTACCATCCCAGGTAGGTACTTAACAGGCCCCAAAAAATTCATGACGATCGAATGAACGGTTTAGTCAGCTATAAAGGACATGCACACACACACACACAGACATACTTTGATTTATATATAGATAGATAGATAAGATATAAGAAAAAAAAAGACATTTAGGGCCCCTGGGCCCATTTGGTGATGGATGCATTTTTCAAAAATCTTTTCATTTAATTAAGTTACCTCATAGATATATTCCTCAAGATCGTGAAAAATTGAATGGGGGAAAATACATTAAACATATACGAAGAAAAGACCTTGGGGGCCCCCGGCATCGAAGGAATGGACATTTGAAGTTATGTGTCCTATAGTATTTTAATATGGGCTACCAAGTTTATGTATTCAAATTTTGGTTTAGATCCATTCATTTACTCAGTAGCTAACGTAGAAACTAATTTTATATATCTTATATAAGCAAAAAAAGACATTAAGGGCCCCGGGGTCCATTCAGTTCAAGATATAAAGTTCAAAACCCCTGTTCATTTAAATTTGTATAATAATGGATACATGTGTCATTATTTGTCAAGATAGTTAATGACTGAATGGTGAATAAAATCTTAAACGTTTAAGAAATGTGAATTTTTGGGCCCCCAGCCCCAAAGGAATGACTATTTGCAGTTCAGTGCCCTATAGTATTTTAATATTGGCTATCAAGTTGTCATATACAAAGTTTGGTTAAGATCCAACAATTTACACAGTAGCTAGCGCTTAAACTAATTTTTATATAGCTCATATAAGCAAAAAATGACATTATGGGCCCCCGGTGCCCCACGAGTGTTAAATTTAGAAAAAAAAGTTGCCAGTTACCATCCCATGTAGGTACTTAACAGGCCCCAAAAAATTCATGACGATCGAATGAACGGTTTAGACAGCTATAAAGGACATGCACGCACACACACAGACATACTTTGATTTTTATATATATAGATTATATCAAATATAATGAAAAAAAATCTTCAAATAAAATAACACATACATTCAACAGTGAGGTCTGTTTAGTGAACCAATTGAGGTAAGGCAAGCAGTACGTTAATCTCTACACCTATAGGTCTCGTGATGCTCCTTGTGATAGACGTGTTGTTGTGTTGACTTTATACGAGCATGTTAGTTGACTTGACTGAGTGGTGAAACTCGTGATTTGTGCTGTGAAGTCAAATTGTGCGTGGCCGTGAACTCAGAGAGAATGGCTGGCTAGAAATGTAATGTTCATGTAATTAATGAAAAAAGTTTTTGCACAGACCACAAGCTGTTAATTTATTGTTTCTTGCAGTTAGATTATTGCATGATAGACTAATATAGAGTGGGATAAGTTGACCAAGGATCAAGATCATTTCTATTACATGGTGTTACAATATTACTTTTACTTGATGTCAGAAGTACTAGCTCCATAAGGTCTACTTGGTGTCAGAAGCACTAGCTCGATAACTTCATGTTGTCAGAAGAAATAGCTCGATAACTTCAACATGGTGTCAGAAGTACTAGCTCCATAACTATTACACCCCTTACTCGTAGTGGTTGACGCTGATCACGTGACGTTTGTTCAGGAGTTGATTAAAACTATTTTTAATAACACATCATTAAGTCTAAACAGTGACATCACCATCTACCGAAGGAAATATACGCTTGTAAGGTTTATAAATTCTACTTATGTAAATTGTATGGTTAGATATTCACAGATGTCTCCAGACAACGGGACTCCGCTGATAGTTATCAACATAATAAACATAGATAAAATTTTATCACTGACGCTTGAGTCATATAAAGTGTAATTTTTTTACTCTACAATAACTCAGTTTAAATTAAAAGTTGACATTTACCAGGACGTGATTTGACCATATTTTGACTCGCGATGTTGTTAGTTGACCTTTTAGCAATGACGAATGTGCGCTGTAGGTCGTCTCTCCTGGTAACTAAGTCAACAATTTTACTGTAAATATATAATTATGTCATATAATCCTTTTAGTCTTTAATAATATATAAATACTAGGGGTTTTAGGGCGCCTACGGCGCCCACATGGGCTGCACTTTATTTTTGGTAAAAAGACCAAGTAACTTATCCAAATAATTATAAATCCTCACATCCTCTTTTTACATCGCTATCTTTTCCAAAATTAAAATATAAGCTAAAACTATAATGTCATATAATATTTTTTTAGAATCTTTTAGAATTTTGCGCGCCTTGTATATATACTTAAATATAAGCTCAAAAATGACGTCATAGCGCTACGGAGGCTTCCTTCCAACCTGTGACTTGGGCTATTATATTGTTTATATTTTGCTCAATGATGTCATTACGAGACAATTGTTTTGGATCAATGTAAAAAGTTAGGTTGATAGGTGTTATCTCTGTCTGACATCAATTTTCAGTTTCATGTCAGAAACCAATGGATACGTTAGTGTTGTCTGTCAGGGGCTGTACATAAAGTACGTAACGCTCCAGAGGGGGGAGGGGTGTAAGAAAGTTTGACGGTTTGTGACAGGGGGCGAGGTGTCCGCCATGTGTGACGTCCCGGTGTTTTATATTTAATTTTAATTATTTTGTTAATTAAAAAACATTTTGTTCGAAAGTATGACGTACTTCAGGGGGGGGGGCGGGGGTCTGCGATTTGTGACACTTTGTGACAGGGGGGGGGAGGGGGAGTTTAAAATGTTCAAAAATAGCGTGATGTACTTTATTGACGACCCCTTAGTTTGATTGTTTTGTATTGGCGTAGTTCCAATACGACAATGTAACAGTACGGACGTGATGGATGGGCGTCCAGTGGTCACGCAGTGAACAGTGACTGTAAAAAGGCATGGACTGCTGGTAGATGTTAACCAAAAACCAAGTGAAGCCAAATACCAGGTAGAACTCGAATTGCCGATCTTTCGTCTGTTGAAGCTGTGGGGTTATCTTTCCCGCTAAAACAGAAGATCGCTTGAGGTGACCACAACTACAGGTCTGTACTCGTCCAAAAGAGAACATTTGTTTTCCTTTACCAGCTATTATAACTTATTGTCAATGAACGCTGATTGGCTATTATCTAATTTCATTTGGTTTGACTAAACCGTGCTAGTCCACTTCTGTCCCCGAGGTATAACATCGAGAAGTTTCTCTCACATACTCCGACCTAAAATAGGGGAAGGGTGGGGTTTACCATGTTTTATTATCTCCATTGTTTTTGTTTTAGTGGTCACAGAGCAGGAAATTTAACACAAGCCTTAAGGCTCCCGTAATTTTCATCACAGGTGATATGGGTTATCTCTGTCTGTTATCACAGGTGATATGAGTTATCTCTGTCTGTTATCACAGGTGATATGGGTTATCTCTGTCTCTTATCACAGGTGATATGGGTTATCATTGTATGTTATCACGGGTGATATGGGTTATATCTGTCTGTTATCATGGGTGATACGGGTTATCTCTGTCTGTTATCACTGGTGATATGGGTTATCTCTGTCTGTTATCACAAGTGATATGGGTTATCTCTGTCTGTTATCACAAGTGATATGGGTTATCTCTGTCTGTTATCAATTCCCACTTTCATGTCTGAAACTAATGGATATGTTAGTTTTGTCTGTCATAACTGTCTAATTGTAAGAGTTGTCTGTTTTTAACAGTTATCTGTCTTTAAGTTTTGTCTGTATGTTACATTTGTTGATGTTAGTGTTTTCTGTCAGTTTGCAAGATATGATGGGGCTGTCTGTGTTTAAGACTGTTTGTGGTGTATGTATATAAGTTTGTATCTATTGTTAAGATTGTTTTATGTCAGAGATTTCTCATTTTTGTATTCCCTAAATAATAGAGATGTTTGAATTGTCTTTGTGTAAAATGTGTCTGTTTGTTAGTATTGTCTGTCTGTCTGTATGCATGTAAGATTTGTTTGATTGTAAGTTTTGTCTCTTAGTTTGTTAGAGTTTTCTGATTCTTAGTGTTGTATTTTAGTTTTTTAGTTTTGCTTTATTGTTATGTTGTTTAGCCAGTAAATTCCACAGCCAGCGAGTGCCACTTCCATACAGCGTATGAAGAGCACAAGGGAAGAAACGGCTATATCATTTGTAGTTTTGAGATATTCAAGTTTTAAAGTTCAAAATTATACATATATTTCTTATAAATTAACTAAATAATTTGAATTTTTAATAGTGTCATATACATAATTGTTTCATAAAACCACATTCAGAACATTCTATTTTTAATAGTGTCGTATACATAATTGTTTCATAAAACCACATTCAGAACATTCTATTTTTAATAGTGTCGTATACATAATTGTTTCATAAAACCGCATTCAGAACATTCTATTTTTAATAGTGTCGTATACATAATTGTTTCATAAAACCACATTCAGAATATTCTATTTTTAATAGTGTCGTATACATAATTGTTTCATAAAACCACATTCAGAACATTCTATTTTTAATAGTGTCTTATACATAATTGTTTCATAAAACCACATTCAGAACATTCTATTTTTAATAGTGTCTTATACATAATTGTTTCATAAAACCCCAATCAGAACATTCTATTTTTGTATCCTCTATGATATACAGGGCATAACTAAAACATTTAAAAAATGTCACATAGCCGTTTCTTCACTTTATATGGAAATGAAATAATTTACACAAGTTTGAAGTCACATAAAACATATAAGGGAATATTTACAAATTAAAATATGATCTATTGTAATATCTGAAGTTCAATGAATCTGTATTTTCCATGCACGCCGCACTAAAAAGCACCGCTATAAACTTACTTATATGAGATTGTAATTGAGACAACTTAAGTGGCAGTAATAAGGAGAAGAACATAATATTATTTTCTTTAACTTCATTTTAATTGCAATCTATAAGTCCTTACGACATAGTATTACTTAGTTGTATTGCCTACTCTTTGTATTGCAGGTACATACATATCATTATAGATATTCTTTTTTATTTGAAATAAAAATATATTTTAAAAAATAATTTTTAAAAATTAAGACTACTATAAATATAATGCATTTACCATCATGTATTGTTTTGCCTAATTAATGAAAAGCAACGGCATCTCTAAAAAGTTTGTAATTTTATTTATCTAAGTGGCAAGCCACTTGTCTTCGATCCCTTTAATAAGGGATACTATTTCAATGATTTTACAGCTTTCTTCTACCACCAGTATAGACAGAGCTCGATGTAAACCATTTCTTGTGGCTAGTTCATTTTGTTCTTTTACAGCTTAGCACAGTGGTGGGTGCTGTAGCAATCCATGGCGTGCGGTGACGCAGTTTAAAAAAAGGGGGGGGGTTGGCGGAGAATAACTTTAAAGAGGTGGAAATAGCATCAAATAAAGAAGAAGTATTTAAAAAACTAGATTTATGTATTCGCGAAGCTATAAAGCCTTCCAAGCTACAAGAACATTTGACTAAAATTCATGGTGATAAAAAAGAAAAAGGATTTATTCTCTTTTCGACCTGTAAAAGTAAAAAAAAATTAAACAGCTGACTTTGACAAAATTATTTTCAACCTCAACTCACAAGATGGATATGATTTTCTGGCTTTATACGAAATATCGATAATGATTGTTTAATCGGAAAAAATCTCATACTTTTGTTGGAAAACTAATTTTACCGGCTTTAAGTGAAGTAATACGTACTGAGATACACAAGCCAGCATCTGATAATATCAAGAAAATGTGGTTGAGAAGAAATGCACTGAAAAGAAGAATTAATGAATAATCGTCCAGTTTGTAGTCAATTCGGGCTTGTATAGCTAGCCAATGAAGTGAGTAAAGTAGCGGAGTAGCATGGTCATGTTTTTTGCCTTTAAAACTAATGAAATTGCTAAAGATGGTGTAGGTTCACTGTGTGGCTATTTAAAACTATCTCATTTTCTATTTAGTTAGATGAGTAATCTTTGTCAGGAAACTAGACCAAATTCAAAAAAGAGCTGCCAGATTCATTACTGGAGAATATTCAAAACAGTCAAGAATAACACCATTAGTTAAATCATTAAACCTTGAAACACTAGAGGATAGAAGAACCAAGAGCAAAGTAGTAATCATACATAAAGCAATTAATTCTAATTGAGAAAAACAACACGAAGATAACCTAATACAACCCACAGATAGACAAGGATAAAACGCATTTCTTATTCCGTATGCAAGAACAAACACATACAAATTTTCGTTCTTCCGGTCCGGAATTCGGGGGTTGAAAGGGTTGCCTGAAGAAACCAGGAAAACCAACACTTTATCAACATTTAAATCTCTAATAAAAATGCAGGACAAATCACAAACCATAGATAAGCGTAGGACGCAATTATCTTCTGTATAGAAGGAGCGTCTGTAAACAGATAAGATAAGAAATGGACAAAACTTTTAGCATGCGGTAACAAAAGAAAAAAACAACAAATTTCCAAATAATATTTATTTATCCACTTTATACAAACCGACTACTCAAAGAGAATCAATATTTCATTCATTGAATGGGTTGTTGTTTTTTTTTAATAAAGAAAAGCATCTAAGTAATAGCGTATCAATAGTAACAGGTGATGCTTCAGCGATGTTGTGCGCTACAAGGGTTTTCTTGATTTTAAAAAAAAATTGAGGTGCCGAATCTATTCACAGTGCACTGTATCATCCACCATCAACATTCACAGTACACTGTAACATCCATCGTCAACATTCACAGAACACTGTATCATCCATCGTCAACATTCACAGTACACTGTATCATCCATCGTCAACATACACAGTACACAGTATCATCCATCGTCAACATACACAGTACACAGTATCATCCATCATCAACATTCACAGTACACTGTAACATCCATCGTCAACATTCACAGAACACTGTATCATCCATCGTTAACATTCACAGTACACTGTAACATCCATCGTCAACATTCACAGAACACTGTATCATCCATCGTCAACATTCACAGTACACTGTATCATCCATCGTCAACATACACAGTACACAGTATCATCCATCGTCAACATACACAGTACACAGTATCATCCATCATCAACATTCACAGTACACTGTAACATCCATCGTCAACATTCACAGAACACTGTATCATCCATCGTTAACATTCACAGTACACTGTAACATCCATCGTCAACATTCACAGAACACTGTATCATCCATCGTCAACATTCACAGTACACTGTATCATCCATCGTCAACATTCACAGTACACTGTAACATCCATCGTCAACATTCACAGTACACTGTATCATCCATCGTCAACATTCACAGTACACTGTATCATCCATCGTCAACATTCACAGAACACTGTATCATCCATCGTCAACATTCACAGTACACTGTATCATCCATCGTCAACATTCACAGAACACTGTATCATCCATCGTCAACATTCACAGTACACTGTATCATCCATCGTCAACATTCACAGTACACTGTATCATCCATCGTCAACATTCACAGAACACTGTATCATCCATCGTCAACATTCACAGAACACTGTATCATCCATCGTCAACATTCACAGTACACTGTATCACTCATCGTCAACATCTAGTAGCCACACATTTAAGTGCGTGCCTACATTAGTCATTACAATATTTAATTAAAATCTATCTACATCATTGAAAAGCAAATCATTGACTGACAGATTATTTACACTGTTTTGTATTGAAGAGCATTTAGAATGTAATCGTTTGCAGCTTCATACAGAAAATCGTCTGTTGTCAAAGGTGTCTGTTTAAAAATGTTTCTTTAACTAATTAACTCAGTGTTGAATCCAATTTAATGCAATCCAAAAGTTCCATTTCTTACATGATGGAATTGTTTCAAAATTTAATTAATTTATCTTCAGCTTCAAGTTGATGAATTGAATTTATCTTCAGCTTCAAGTTGATGAATTGAATTTATCTTCAGCTTCAAGTTGATGAATTGAATTTATCTTCAGCTTCAAGTTGATGAATTGAATTTATCTTCAACTTCAAGATGATGAATTGAATTTATCTTCAGCTTCAAGTTAATGAATTGAATTTATCTTCAGCTTCAAGTTGATGAATTGAAATTTATCTTCAGATTCAAGTTGATGAATTGAATTTTTTTTAAAATATGCCATTTCTGCTTGTGTCAAGAAAATTCTTCTGTAAAAAAAATAATAAATTTGGACCAACAGAATTCAGCCAGTTCCAAATGTTATATGTAGCAGAATTAAGAGATGACGTCATACTTTGTTATTGTCAGAAGTTGGATGCTTTCATTCAGATTTTAATCAAAGGTTTGAAATTATTTTGAAAATGAAAGCACACGATTGGAATTTGTATTTTGTTCAAATACCAGCAAAGAATAATCTAAACAGCTACAAGAAGAACTGATGAAAATAACAACAATGATGAATGGAAATTTAAATTTAAAAGCGGCTACCAACAATTCTGGCTACTATATGAGATTCCTTCGGCTTATTCTGAAATATCGGATGTAACTCAAAAGTACTTAATTGCTTTTCCATAATTATATTTAGTGGAACGTGGATTCAGTACAGTAACCAATGTATTATTTTAAAAAAAATAATTAAAAAACAAAACATGATTGCATATAGTCAACCACTGTGGTTTCAGATTACTGCTGTTGAAAATAGAGCCGAGGATTAATTAATTCGTAGCAGAACACCAGGTCAATAATTCTTTTTATGATCATTTTGAAATTTTCATTTTTTTTCTTTTATGTATTACTAATCTATTCTGAGTTCCATAATTTAATTCAAAATTTCCACCTTTCTTTATATATTTAATGAAAGAGCTAGAAACAATAAATCATAAACATTTCTGCTTAAGTTCTATTTTTTTAAATTATTTCTGTAATTAATGCTGGGTCCCTCCGTACATGTATTTTGTTCTGTAAAGGGTTTCTTAGAACAAATAAGTTTGGGAACCACTGATGTAAAAGAAATCTTAACTAATCAATAGACCAGAGTTGGTTGCTTAAGTCACATGTGTCTGACATTTGTATTTGAAACCGTCTAAGAAATTCCAATTTTAACAGAATGTTTTGCTAATCCACCTCCCTGAACAAAATAACTGTTCCATTTAAAAACAAAATAATGTCATTGTTTAGTTATATAAAGCGTAAAGAGAAAGGAGCATATTTTCTGTTTTGTGTGTGTGTGTATGAGCGTGTGTGTGTGTGTGTGTGTGTGTGTTAGTGTGTATGTGTGTGTGTGTGTTCGTGTGATTTTGTGGATGTCGTAATTATTGTTCTATCCAACGACAAAGTTATGAAGATATTATTATTATTTTATTTTTTAGTTTATCCTAGCAATGCTAAATATAATTTATTTTTTAACCCCTATTTTTTGTCATAACTTTTTCGTTAAAATAAATGTCGAATATCAAGATGACGACATTGGGAAAAACATCAACTATTTATAGCTGGAAATACCCTAGGTTTGAGGGAGATGTTAAATACAAACATTGGAGTTTTAAAAACTGTTTTAAATTCTACCTAAATATTACTCAAAGCTGTCACTGCAATCTACCTTGTATCATTTTAATACGTTGATCATGGCGATAAAGGTTAGAAAACTGTGAGATATAGTTTAATTTTATTTCGTTATGTTAAAACACCAGTGTATAGATTTACTAATTTATAACAAGGAGATTTTTTTTTAAAAGCCATGCCGACTTAATTTCGTTTACTTTAGATTTGTAGAAGGAAAAGAAGTGCTTTAAAAAAATAAATCAGTTTTATAATGTAATGTAATGCGCAGGCTTATTTCTTCAAATACAGAGCTGAAAGACAGAGATAGATAGAGAGAGAGAGAGAGAAAGAGAGAGAGAGAGAGAGAGAGAGAGAGAGAGAGATATTAGAAACAAGATAGTTAGAGGGACAGCTTTTGGTTCCATGACATAACGGCAAAAGACCAAACAAAAAGAGACAAAACGACAACCTACAAATCGACAAAGTGAAAAAACGAAAACAGACAAAACAACATGTTACAAAACGACAAGGTGATATAACGACTCTGTGTCGACACCACATGGTTACAAAATGACAAAAGACAAGGTCATAAAGTTTGTAATAATGTATGTATGAAATAAACAACGCTATTATAATTAAATGATCGCTTAAAATACATTTTTTAGACATTGGATTAAAAATTGCCTTTGATTTTAATTATTTCCTAACTAAGAAAAATAGAGATCTTAAAAATTTTTAAACCGAAAACTTTACATCAACTACATATTGTTATAAGACAATAGTAGATAGCTATCAATGTCCGCGTTTTAAATTAAAGAAGGCAGGACTTTAGTTACGATTCCTACTTAAGTGGACTGCCATTTTATCAAATCAACTGTTCTTTATGAACATAGCAATATGGATAATAAACGTATTTAGAGTTGAATAAAAAATATTGAAACTACAGCCAGCATGTATCTCATGTACTGCTCTATTATGTTCAATGTTAAATAAAATGAACGCGTATTATGAAGATAAATACAAACAATTATTATTATTATTTTATAAAAGCAGACTAAAGCTCACTATATATATATATATATATATATATATATATATATATATATATATATATATATATATATATATATATATATATATACATATATATATATACTAGGGGCAAGTACCCGGCTCCCGCCCGGGTTTAACAACAACAGCAACAAAACAAAAACAACAAAAACAACAACAAAACAACAAAATCAAAACAACAACAAAAACAACAAAAACAACAAAAAAACAAAAACAAAACAACAACAAAAACAACAAAAACAACAACAAAACAACAAAAACAAAACAACAACAAAAACAACAACAAAACAAAAACAAAACAACAACAAAACAACAACTACAACAACAACAACAAGACAACAACTGCAACAACAACAGCAACAACAACAAAGCAACAACAACAAAACAACAAATACAACAGCAACAACAACATAGCAACAACAACATGAAGGACATTGTCGTCGCAGGGCAAGGGATGTGGACAACAACAACAACAACAGCAAAAACAACACAAAAGCAACAACAGCAACAACAACAGCAACAACAACAAAAACAACAACAGCAACAACAACAAAAACAAAACAACAACAAAAACATCAACAACAAAACAACAACAAAACAACAACTACAACAACAACAGCAACAACAACAAAGCAACAACAACAAAACAACAACTACAACAACAAAAGCAACAACAACAAAGCAACAACAACAACAAAAATTATTTTATGGCGATAATCGACTTCTTGTGAATCTCGACACCAAAATGTTTATTAATTTGCGTCATTATTTTACGTCTTAATTTTCAATAATTTTTATTTTATATAGCTCATATAGGGAAAAACTACATTTTGGGCCCCCGGGCCCCAGTATCTTATATATATGGAACGAAACCTGTTTAATAACCTTTCCGGTATAATTTTGTGTACGTGTACCAAATTTCACGTTATTTGGTTGTCTGGATCTTGAGTTATTAGGGAACAGACAGACAACAAATGCGGCTTATATATATAGAGAGAGATATATATATATTGGTATATTATGGCATCTGTCCATCTTCATGGGATGATGGCGTTTACTCCTGCTCCTCTGCCCCCCCCCCATTTCTCCTGACCTTCTCTCTTCACACTGCTGTGCGAAATGCTTCCGCGACTTGAATGCCCTCAAGCACTTTTGCCTGCCAGGAGGTGCGCTCCTCGGCAATGGTCTACCCACGTTTTCTGGTCTTTCTGCGCCAGTGACAAGTTTTTCTTGCGGACGTCCTTGAAGTGCAAGCAGTTGCGACCTCTTTTCCTCATACCAGTTGCCAGCTCAACGTAAAGCAAAGCTCTTGAAATGCTTTCCGAGCTTATCCTGTCGACAAGACCCAACCACCGCAGGTGCCTCTCACTCAGGATTAAGTGCATACTCAGCATATGGCTCCTTCTGAGTACCTCGACATTGGTTATCTTTTCCTGCCACTTGATGTGAATAATCGTAAGTGGAAGCTGTTGAGCTGCTTTGTTTGCTTGGCGTAGGTCGTCAAGCACTCACCGTCATAGAGGAGTGTGCTGAGCACGTAGGCCGGGTATACAATGATTTTCATCCTATCTGTGAGCTGCGCATTGTTCCACACTCTTTGATTCAGCCTATCCATTAAAGATGCTGCCTTGCTGATTCTGGTTCCTATTTACTTTTCCAGGGAGAGTGTGCTTGTAATGTTACTGCCAAGGTAAGTAAAATCCTCGACGACATCCAAGGTGTTTCCCTCAATGGAGATTGCTAGGATGCAGTCAGTGCCTTGTCTTATAATGTTGGTCTTTTGTAGCCTAATCGTTAAACCAAAATCATTTCATATATATGTATTTAATGAAACAATCGTCCAAAACCATTTAATTTAAAAGGATAAGTGAACAGATCCCACGCCCCTCAGCTTTTGAGGCGAGCGCACTACTGACTTCGCTAAATAATCGAAAGTTAATGCCTTAAGTTAACAAGCTTGTCATTTTTGGGAACGAATTAAAGTGATTATAGCTTACATGAATGTAAATAGTATTGCCAACACAATACTGAAGAGGAGAACTATAATCAATTTTACAAAATATATAAATAAGGATAAATGTTAGAAATATAAAGTTGTAGACAGGTTAAACAAATGGTTACAAAATAAAAGGACATTGTAAGTAGGGTATATTATTAATTTGTTCATATCAGTAAATACTAACATACACCATTCGTTGATGAAATTAATTTACAACAACAATTCTAATTTTCTAGCCCTTAAACAAAATAAATAATACATTTCCAAATAACTTACTCCCCTTTATTATGTTCTACGTAGAACAACCAAAAGAGAAAGCTCAACCATGGGTCTAAGAAATAATCAAGACCTAATACAATTGGTGACGGATGCCGTAAATGGAAATCCATGTTTTCTGCCCTATGTGCCGTCTTCAGCCCGAGAGGAATAACTAACTAACTAATTATGTTCTAACTACAGAAGCAAATATAGAGACAAGAGATATAACGCCTTGGGACAGAAATGTTAACTTGTACGTTATAATCAGGATAACATAAGAATCCAGAACTATATTTTTATTCAAAATATAAAGGAAAATATATTATTAATTAAAATGAACTTAATTTTGTTTTAAAAATGTGACTTGTTCCATCAGAATATATATAAATGACGTCACAGTTCAATTCTTCTTCTTCTTCTGTTTATGTCATGTTCTCAGGTATCTGTAAGAGATCAATAAATTTCCCAGTGAAAGAATTTACATTTTCATATCTTATGTGCTTTACACTGGTATTTCCCGTCAGCGCTGAAAAATACAGCATTTAAATTTATTTATTTCATTTGACGATGTAAATGAAAAATCTTAGCTGTCTAATTATGAGTCTATGATAAATATTTTTTTTAAAAATAAAAAATGAATATGTATATTCTAATTTTAATTAAAATAGTATTATTATTATTAATATGTACTACAGTATGAAATTTGAGTATACAACATAAAATTATAAATATTTATTTTAAAATGCAATGAAATATAGTTTATAAAATGTGTTGTCATATAAAAAAGTAATTAATATCCTGACATTTATATGCATGCCCAATTGAATAACAGAGGGCGAACTTTTTTAATGTATGTACCACAAAAGTAAACTTTAAACCAAAAATATTTTTTATAAGATCTAAGTGGCTGACAACGACTTTTTATTGACCCCCAATTGCAGGTACACAATTCAATAAACGCGAAGGTGTTGTCTGCGCTTGGTAATCCTAATTTAAATTAAAAAGGGGTAATATCTTAAGTCCATGCTATTTTTATAAATTCAATATTATTTAATGAATATGAAATATGTGAGTAGAAACAATCATCTTATAATCCCTTGTCTTTGTTGCTCATATGACTTTATACTTACATCTGATTACCCGGTATATGATTAATTAAACAAAACTAAGCCAATTCGACTCCTTATAAACTGCACGTTATAAACAACGTTATAACAATGTCATTAGTTTGTAATACTAATATGGAATACACAATCCAGTACGTTATTGACAAATATATTAGACACTGAGGACACATTACAACTAAAGTGTTTATGAAACTGTGAAGTGAGTCGGTAGACATATTATAACAATTGTGTGGACAACACTTTTGTATATACTAGAGGTTTGTTTCATTACTTCCTTTATAACATGGAGAGACCAGACGGGATATATTTTATAGCATGGAGAGACGAGACGGGATATATTTTATAACATGGAGAGACGAGACGGGATATATTTTATAACAAGGAGAGACGAGGCGCGATATATTTTATGACATCTCTGCACACCTGAAAAAAAACATGAATGTGTTTAGTCAAGTTTGTTTTAGTTCTTTAATATGTAACTAAATCTATAATAGAAGCAAATTTTCCAAGGCCAACTTAAGGTGCTATTAAATGCTCAAAATAAAATAATAGTTTGACAGTGTTGTTTGATTGTTGTTTTTGTTTTGCCAGTAAATACTATAACTCTTTAGAAAAAATCCTTCCAGCGATTATAAATGAGTGTGAAACCATTTTCCCATGTTTGAAATCGCATATACATAAAAAGGAATGTTTAAAAATTAAAAGACTTTCTATTTGACGTGCAATCAGTATTGTATATTTTATAAACCCAGCACTAAAAAGCACCGCTATCTACCTACGTATTATAAGGTTGTAATTGGGACATTTTAAGCGGTATGATTAAAAAGAAGATTGTAATATTATTTTCTATAACTGGTTAAATTTCAATCCACATAACGTCTATGCTACACACTATCATTAATTTGTATTGCTTACACTTTCTACTGCCTGTAGGTGAATATTATGAAATAAATAATTAAATTAAAGGCAAAATACATTTTCAGAATCCTAGCTATTTGAAAGTAAGAAAACTACAAATTTTATACATTTATCATCGTGTATTACTTTGCCTCATTGATGAGAAGTATTATCCTACCTAAGCAAATTGGAGTCATATGTTTATCTAAGTGGCATGCCACTTGACTTCGATCTCTTTAATAGGGATATCATTTAAATGAATCGTTAGAATTTTCCTAGTATCGAGTTCAATTCAAATAAAATTCCGTAAGCAGTTCGATGTATTCAATTTTTAAAATGTATTCCATAACATTTGATGAATTATTTTTGAATTGTTTCTGATCAATATACAAAATGTTCATTAAATTAGGTTTTATTCATTCAGGTTATTTTGTGAATACGTTAAATTGTTTAGGATTTTTAATAACAATTCACGTTCTTTGTATTGATTTTTAAAAACTAAAGTATCAAATTAAATTTGAAACAATTTTTTACAATAAATAAATATGTAAGGATTTTTCTTTAAATTCTGTTTGCAGATTTAAATGTCTGGTTACAGCTCCACTAAAAATCTGCATTTCGAATTAATTTCTGTTATTTATACTAAAATTGGTAACTGATTAATGAAAGTTTAAATTAAATATGGCAAAAAATTGAAGTAAATGAAAACATAAAGAAGAAACTATACAATTTTCTAACAGAATGGAAACAGGATGTTGCATTTAATGCTAAAGACGGTTAGCCCATTTGCCTCATCTGCCAAACACTGCTGGCAAATAACAAACCTAGCAAATTGAAGCAAAACTATGAAGAAAAAGTCACGAAGACTTTGCATCGTAGTATCGACTAAGTTGAGTTAAAGTCTTGAATGTGTCAGCAGCAGACACTAATTCTACTTTCAGTAAAGAAGATGTCGCCTCAACTAAGACAAGATATGCCATCACTTGGAATAATGTTCTTGCCGAACAACCCAATTCTGATGAGGACCCTAGTAATAAGAAAATTGAGGACGTAATTTTAATATTAGATTAAAAAAAAGACTTGGGTGACTGATGACACAAATGTCAATAACACGTAACACCACTGAGAAACGTTTAAATGTCAAAGCCACGTCACACCACTGAGAGACTGTAAATGACAATGACACGTCACTACACGGAGAAACGTTTAAATGTCAAAGCCCCGTCAAACAGCTGAGATATGTATAAATGTCACTGATACGTCACACCAATAAGAGACTTTTAAGTGTCAATGACACGTCACACCACTGAGAGTCGTTTAAATTTCAATGACACGTCACACCACTGAGAGTCGTTTAAATGTCAATGACACGTCACACCACTGAGAGTCGTTTAAATTTCAATGACACGTCACCCACTGAGAGTCGTTTAAATGTCAATGACACGTCACACCACTGAGAGTCGTTTAAATTTCAATGACACGTCACACCACTGAGACACGTTTAAATGTCAATTGACATGTCACACCACTGACAGACGTTTAAATGTCACTGACACGTCACACAACTGAGAGACGTTTAAATGTCAATGACACGTCACAACACTGAGAGTCGTTTAAATGTCAATGAAACGTCACACCACTGAGTGACATTTAAATGTCAATGACACGTCACACCACTGAGAGTCCTTTAAATGTCAATGACACGTCACACCCACTGAGAGACATTTAAATGTCAATGACACGTCACACCACTGAGAGACATTTAAATGTCAATGACACGTCACACCACTGAGAGACATTTAAATGTCAATGACACGTCACAACACTGAGAGACAATTAAATGTCCCTGATACGTCACACCACTGACAGACGTTTAAATGTCATTGACACGTTAGAACACTGATAGACGTTGAAATGTCAAGTACAAATCACACCACCGAGAGTCGTTTAAATGTCAATGACACATCACCCCACTTTGAGACGTTTACTTTTCAATGACATTTCACAACACTAATAAACATTTAAATGTCAATGTCACGTTACACCACTGAGAGATGTGTAAATGTCAATGTCACGTTACACCACTGAGAGATGTGTAAATGTCAATGACACGTTACACCACTGAGAGATGTGTAAATGTCAATGACACGTTACACCACTGAGAGATGCGTAAATGTCAATGACACGTCACAACACTGAGAGAAGTTTAAATGTCAATGACAAGACACAAGACTGATAGAAGTTTAAATATCATGACATATCACAAGTATTAATGACATATACAAAATGAGGCATAATATGTAATTTAAAGTCTATGTTAAAACCAAAACTTACGCGTAATATGTAAACGAAATTACAATAACATGCATTACTTATTGAACCTGTGGCTAAAAACAAAATTAAAAGAAGAAATTAATAATGTCCCATGATAAAATGCATCTACACATGTTTTCAAGTGTATCATAACGTCACGACAAATGATATAAAGATATCTAACCCAACAAGAGACGAACATAATAATGTGTACTTTATCTTTGGGATAACATTCACAATATTTATCTAGACTTTTATTTGCGGAGGTTATTTAGAATAGTTTACAGTAAAAACTAAATTAAAAAATAAACGCTCTTACTTTATAAAATATTTGTTGTTCAATATTAAAGATGCTAAATGGTGTCGTTGGTTCTAATATTCACTATATATTTTAGTGATACTCCTTCTATTCAACCTCTAGTCAGTTACGATATTCTACACCAGGGGTTGGGAGACTTTTTATCTGAGAGAGCCATAAACACCACATATTTTGAAAAGTAAATCTGTGAGAGCCATAAACTTTGTTTAAAACTAAAAATTCCAGAAAATATGTGCATTTTGTGTAATTTCAACACTAAAAGTGCAATAATTATGTCTCTGAATTCGTTTTAATAACATAGTTATGCTGTTGTTTATATGCAGACCAAAGGAGTCTGAACAAAGGTTGTTTTTTTTTATAATCGAACATTTGTCTGAGAGCCAGATGCAGCCATTAATAGAGCCACATCTGGCTCGCGAGCCATGGTTTCCCGACCCCATTTGTACATACGTATTCTTTCTGTCTCTAAATATCTGCAAAACTATATAATTGTGTCATGTTATGTTTTTTGTTTTGTTTTTGTTAGTGTTCCATAACCTCGTGGGCGTAAGGGGTTCCAATGTTTCCATTAGAACTTTTCTCGGGTCTTGGTAGACCTTGGCGACGTCCATCTCCTCTCCAGGTCAGCAGAGGGCTTCTTAGCAATAGTCATTCATCAACAATGATTGTGGCTTTAATGTGGCTAGATCCCACGCCCCTCAGCTTGTGAGGCGAGCGCTTTATTGACTGCACTGATATCATGATTGCGTGGCTCTTTAATACAATAGCAACATATTTTGCTCAATGAGGCGATTACAAGACAATTTGTTTTGATCAATGTAAAAATTTGATTATTTCTGTCTGTTATCAATTCTCGGTTTCATGTCAGAAACCAACAAATACGTTAGTTTTGTTTGTTCAGATTGTCTGTCTGTAATAGTTGTCTGATTGTTATTGTTGTCTGTCAGTTCGTAAGAGTTGTCTGTCTTTATGAGTTAGTTAGCTTGTTAGTGTTGTCTGTCAGTTTGTAAGAGTTGTCTGTCTTTGAGAGTTAGTTATTATGTTAGAGCTGTCTGTTAGTTTGTAAGAGTTTACTGATTTTTTAAAATTTACATGTACGATTTTAAGAGTTAAAAGATTGTTAATGCTGTCCGCCAGTTTGAAAGATATGCATAATTGTTAGGTTTATATTTTCTGTTAGATGTGTCCTATTGTCAGTGTTGTCTGTCTATCAGATTCGTCTCATTGTTTAGTTTGTCAGATATGTCTGATTGTTTGTGTTTCCTAAATGTTAGAGATGAGTAAGTGTTAGTATCGTCTGTGTGTAAAAGTTGATTGCTTGTTAGTGTTGTCTGTATGCCTGTAAGAGTTGTTTGATTGTAAGTGTTGTCTCTTAGTTTGATGGAGTTTTCTGATTGCTAGTATTGTCTCTATGTTAGAGTTGTCTTATTGTCAGTGTAGTTTTTTTACAGTAAATTCTGTTATACATTAAAAAAACTCAACAAGTATATTTAAATGAAATCCCTGGCCCAATTTGAACTCCCATATATGAACGTATAAGGAAAGTGAGCATATTAAAGACATTCTATTGTCATATCTGGCGTATGTATTTTTCATGAACGTCGCACTAAAAAGCACCATTTTTGAACTATTTAATTTATAATCAGGTTGTAATTAAGACAACTTATTTAGCGTTAAGATTGATGAGAAGATCATATTATCTTTTTAAATGTATGTTAAATTGCAATC
This sequence comes from Ampullaceana balthica, assembly GCA_944989445.1. Taxonomy (NCBI): domain Eukaryota; kingdom Metazoa; phylum Mollusca; class Gastropoda; family Lymnaeidae; genus Ampullaceana; species Ampullaceana balthica. The sequence goes on from CALYLW010002052.1 coordinate 36,537, forward strand.
TTAACGTTTATGCGACATAATATTACTTATTGTATTGCTTACACTTTGTATTGCATGTAACTCAATAGGATTTATAGTAATATTTAATTCGAAGGAAAAATATATTTTTAGAATGCTAGTTTTTTTCAAATTCACAATACTATACATTTAATACTCTTTATCGTCTGATATTCCTTTGCGTAATTGATGAACATTGTAGTCCATGTTGCATCTGCATCGAATTATTTATTTAAGTGGCACGACACTTAATTTCGATCTCTTTATAAAGGGATACCATTTAAATTCATTGCTACGATTTTTCTACAACCAGTATAGACTGAGTTCGATTTAAACAATTTCTTTTCAATGGCTCACTTTCTTCGAGTATAAATGTTACATAAAATTAGTTACTTGCAAAAGGAACATTCAATAACTTAGCATTAATTTTGTTGCATCAAAAACTAAATACCGAGTGATAATATTATTGTTACTCATAAACTCTAAGTTTTTTAACTCCTCATTAAACTGTCTAATATCAAGAAATATATTTCTTCAAATCTAGGCTTATCTATATTTCAAAAATACAGACTTACGTCCATTTGTTTTATTTGAAAGATGTTAATAACAAGAATTGTGTTGATTGTAAACATTTTATAACTTAAATAATTCTTAGATACTGTGTCAATGTTTGAAAAGATCAGTTCCATGATGTTGTTTATTCATGTGAACACATGTTAACATAATCTTCTAGAGTATTAAGATCTTTTTGACTCATGCTATTAACTCAGCTATATATGAGCTGATATTGACTGCATAGCGGAATACTTAAAAAACGTCCAACGATTCATTGATTTATCAGATTGACACGATTGACAATTATGTTAACGTAAATTTTCACTTTTCTCTCAAAATTTCCCTTCCAACCATTTTATTAGAAACATGTCTAATTGTTTATATTTCGTAAATATATTTTCTAATTCTATCTATACTCTGAGAGTTAAAGTAGGTCCGTCTTGTTAATGTATCTAATAAGGGGCGGCAAATAAAAACATAATTAACATTTTGGAGTTATGTGACCTTGATTGATGCCTAACATAAAAGTTCGCTAAAATAATACACTTTCATGCAATAAACAATGTTTTTTGTTTATTTTATTAATAGTAAAATGTTTAAAACATCTTAAAAATATGTCATTTATAAGGGATGTTACAAATATGAATACAAGGAAATCAATATTTCTGAAATTAGTTTTAAACCTCCTTCTTGTGCTAAAGCATAATGCTGAACGCATGCATATGTTTAAAGAAAAGAGCATTCACTCACCATGAAGCTAAAGAACTAAGAGTATTAGGCACCAGGTATACATATCAGTTTAGACAAGACAGGCACATAAGTATCGAATGACTAGGCCCCAAGTACACATATCAGTTTAGACAAGACAGACACATAAGTATAGAATGATTAGGCCCCAAGTACACATATCAGTTTAGACAAGACAGACACATAAGTATCGAATGATTAGGCCCCAAGTACACATATCAGTTTAGACAAGACAGACCAATACGTATCGAATTCAGCTAAAACAGATTAAACTTCAAAGAAATGGATAATGTTTAAATTGTAATTTATTGTTGTTCTATTCTATAGTTGGATTTAATGTGTGTAAGTTCAATGTGATTCGTCCTCTATAACATTTGATCAATCAACTCTATTGAGGTCATATCTTGATACATAAATAAATTGCTACAGAAGTCAACTGAAAACTTGACATCATTTGAAAAAGGTGAAATCTAAAGGAATAAATATTTAACATTTTATTTGTCAAGCAATGTCACTCTGACCTGTTTCTCACATAAAATGCACCTGTAAATATTCAGGCGAATCTATAAGAGCAAAATTGTAAGGGCAAGTTACGATACAGTTGTCTCTTCACAATTCACTTCCATAATTTCTCAGTATAAAACACAGGGTGGCACAAACATGTTATTTGTGAGATTGAACATATTTGCGAATGTATGAACTTTCTCATGATAACAATAACAAAACACGTCCTTGGAGTCGTTTAACTACACCATATTGTCAATCACGTTATCTATGTGACGTAGAACATATACATCCAGGTAACAAAAACAATGTGCTAAACTTACAGTTCTGAAGATTCGGCTATAGAGCGAACTTGAGTGTGGAAACTTTTTTTTTATAATTGAATTTTATTTTGAAGTTTTATTAATTGTTTGAATTAAGTTATATGTTTAATTTATATAAAATGTATAATATGTTGAAATCGAATTGATAAATGACAACATATATTCGTTTTTTTTCATTTGAATATTCTCCATCATTTTATAATTCGAAAGTTACTAATTTACCAAGAAATATTTTATAAATAAAACAAACAGGTTTGGTGCGTAATGTAATTGATAACACAACTGAGTTTATATTTAAATGTGATAAGCACAACTGATGAAACAATCATTTTGCTAATTATATGGTAAAGTTGAAACACTAACAATGGTTTGGCCTAAAGGTCATATTCGTCTTTTATCAATACCAACATTTTTTATAGTTAAAAAAATAAGGTTCACAAAACCATGTTTCATAATTTTCCATCTCATCCCTTTCTGAGTTTATAAAATGTTTGTTTGTCTATTAATAAAAGCATTTCGATCAACTCTCGGACAGGCTCGAAGAAGCTGAAAGTCGCAAGGACCCGGCCGTAATCAGGTAGGCGACCAATTCTCTACACGCAATCATCCATTGTTATTAAATACACAGTGAACGTGTTTGACCTCTGAACTCATGTGTAACGTCTTTGTAGAGGCCAAAACCTTACTCAGATGTTTACATATCGTAAAGGTAAAAACTATCCTTGTTTCTAACATATTTTAACATCTTATAATCGTACTGTTCTATAATGCTAACAAAGCCATTCAAACAAGGAGTTGTTTAGTAGTGTCCTTTCAAGCTGACGTAATACAATTTTATATAACATATGAAGTATCCAATCTTGTAGACAACGAAGACAAGTTTATTATACAATACATGTCGACTATAAGGTAGTAAAGTTTAAGAATTTTGGCATAAACCAGTGAAATTACAGTGTTGAAATTGGACTAAAACTTTACCTGGGGTAGGAAAATCTGAGCACTTCATTGACATTGTATCCCTAATTTTAGGGATCGAAAGTAAGTGTCAAATCACTTAAATAAATGTGACTTTTTTATTTATAGAGCACAATCGGTGAGTAATAATCATGAAACATTAAGGTAACTAAGTACATATATTAAAGGACATATATCACTTTTATAGTTTATTTTAAATTCGAAATAAATACAATTTTAAAATATATTTGTCCTTCGAATTTCATGTTTCTATACATTTTTTGTAATATTACGTTGATACACAAAATAAGTAACACAAGTCATTAATATTTAGAGTCATAGAAATATAATTTATATATTTATTAACATTTTTTAAAATAAAGTTCTTATCATTAATCATCCAAAGTAAGTTTGGTTAAAATATATATATATATCTGTATTAAATGCAACAGCACCAGTGCTTTGTAGTGCATCGATAGCGTGAAAGAAAACAATATATTTCCATTATTTAACAACATTAAAAATCTGTGAAATGTACCTTTATTTTTTTACATATTTATATGATCCACATGAGTACTTTTTCAGTAAGGTGAGTAATATTTCATGTAGGTGAGCACTGTTTCAGTTAGGTGAGTATTGTTTCAGTTAGGTGATTACTGTTTCAGTTAGGTGAGTACTGTTTCAGTTAGGTGAGTACTGTTTCATTTAGGTGAGTATTGTTTCAGTTAGGTGAGTACTGTTTGAGTCAGGTAAGTACTGTTTCAGTTAGGTGAGTACTGTTTAAGTTAGATGAGTATTGTTTCAGTTAGGTGAGTACTGTTTCAACTAGGTGAGTACTGTTTCAGTTAGGTGAGTACTGTTTGAGTCAGGTAAGTACTGTTTCAGTTAGGTGAGTACTGTTTAAGTTAGATGAGTATTGTTTCAGTTAGGTGAGTACTGTTTCTGTTAGGTGAGTACTGTTTCTGTTAGGTGAGTACTGTTTCAGTTAGGTGAGTACTGTTTCAGTTAGGTAGTGTGAGATGTGTTTGTGCTTCAGTGTATTTGAGTGTTTATATGTGTATTAGTAACAAAGGACGGGAATAAGTGTAGAGTGACCTGTGAAGTTCTGGACGCTACGTTTTGTTAGTTGTTATGCTGAAGCGTTTGCAGGACATTGTCGTCGAAGGGCAAGAGATGTGGACAACAGCAAAAACAACAACAAAACAACAACAACAAAACAACAACAACAAATACAAAAAAAACAACAAAAACAACAACAACAACAAAACAACAACAAAACAACAATAACACCAATAACAAAACAACAACAAAAATAATACAAAAACAGCAACAACAACAAAACAATAACAACAAAACAACAACAAAAACAACAACAAAACAACAACTACAACAACAACAACAAAACAACAAAACAAAAACAAAACAGCAACAACAAAACAACAATAACACCAACAACAAAACAACAACAAAAATAATACAAAAACAGCAACAACAACAACACAACAACGACAACATCAAAAACAACAACAGCAACAACAAACAACACTTACAACTCTTGCCACTACCCCCAGGTCCACCAAGGAAAAAGCATTTAACAGACTTGTCATTGGAATAATCGGCAGACATCACTTCAAGATGGGCACACAGTACTGAATTATGACAAATACACTGCACCAAAAATAACTTGTTTTTAACGTCCGCGTAAATTGGTTCAATGTGTAATTGATATTCAATTTTTCTACGCTAGTGATTGGCTGTAGGAGTTTGAGGGACCAATCGCTATAGATGAAGGGACTGAAAGGACAGAAACTTGGCTTTTATAATATAGGATGTTTTTTTGAGAGTGCTATTTACCAGAACGAAATTTCAGATATAAGTAAAAGATCATACAAAACTGTTATAACATAATATATGTCAACATGCATAATGTATGTTATATTATAAAAGAAAACAAGTGAGTGCAAATGAAAATGATTCCTTGTGTTTGTTAACTTAATAATGTCATGGGTGCAACAAACTGAGTTAGGACATATAACGGGGATGTTTTACTACATGGGTGCCACAAACTGAGTTAGGATATATAACGGGGATGTTTTACTACATGGGTGCCACAAACTGAGTTAGGACATATAACGGGGATGTTTTACTACATGGGTGCCACAAACTGAGTTAGGACATATAACGGGGATGTTTTACTACATGGGTGCCACAAACTGAGTTAGGACATATAACGGGGATGTTTTACTACATGGGTGCCACAAACTGAGTTAGGACATATAACGGGGATGTTTTACTACATGGGTGCCACAAACTGAGTTAGGACATATAACGGGGATGTTTTACTACATGGGTGCCACAAACTGAGTTAGGACATATAACGGGGATGTTTTACTACATGGGTGCCACAAACTGAGTTAGGACATATAACGGGGATGTTTTACTACATGGGTGCCACAAACTGAGTTAGGACATATAACGGGGATGTTTTACTACATGGGTGCCACAAACTGAGTTAAGACATATAACGGGGATGTTTTACTACATGGGTGCCACAAACTGAGTTAGGACATATAACATGGATGTTTTACTACAATTGTTTGTTTGACTTTCAACTTGTTGATGTTACATTTAAACAGCGTCAGAGACAAAAAGAATACAGTCATACAGTTTATAAAGTAAACATGTAAGTTAATGTGAGTGATATGCTCCTGAAATTGAAATTTAATAATATGAATTACATTATGAAAATAAAAGTGGGCGATAAGTGGCATGATCTGAAAAAAAAATTATGGTAAAAAAGAAAGCACAAATATTATTTTTTAAATTTTAAATTTAAAAATGGTTTATGTCTGCTCACCCATTAGACCTTTCTTCATGATGCAGCCGATTTCTATCTGAAAGGAAACAAGCGATTTTTTTTAAGCGTATACATTGTCCGAAGTCAATTTTACCATTATTGTTATCAATTCTCTGTTTCATGACATAAACCAATAGTTAAGGTTGCGTTGTCTGTCATGATTATCTGTCTGCATGAGTTGTATGATTGTCATTGTCTGTAATTTTGTGAGAGTTGTGTGTAGGTAAGAGTCGTCTGTCTGTTACGTTTTCTAATGATATTGTTGTTCGTCAGTTTATAAGAGTTGACCGATTGTTAATGATGTCAGTCAGTATGTAAGATATGTATGATTTTTAGGGTTGTCTGTTAGATTTTTATGACTGTTTGTGTGTCATAAATAAAATAGATGCCTGAGTGTAGTATTGTATGTATGTAAAGGTTTCCTGTCTGTTGTTGGTGTTGTCTGTCTGCTAGAGTTGTATGATTGTTAAAGTTATATTTTAGATTGATATAGTTGTTTGATTGTTATTACGTTTTAGCCTCTACTTTCTATAATACACTAGAAACAATCCCTGAGCATATGTAAATGGTAATGAATTCATTGTTCCAAGTTTGAACTCAATTTTCACATATTGTCAAAAATTTACAAATTAAAATGCTTTCTATCGTAAAATATGACATGCATCACATTTTATTGTCCATAAAAGCCGCACTAAAAGGCACCGCTATCGAAATACTGAATATGAGGTTGTAATCGACTCAACTTAAGCTGCAAGATTAATGAGAAGATCGTAATATCAATGTCTTTAAAATACGATTAAATTGCAATATTCAGGTCTATTCTATATAGTATTATTAATTTGTATTGATTACACTTTGTATTGCAAGTAACGAAATTTTATTTATCGAACTATTTATTTCGAAGAAAATAAATACTCTGTCATGATCCTATTTATTTAAAAATAAGAAAACTATAAATTTAATACACTTACTGTCATGCGTTGCCATGCGTAATTGATGAAAAAAACACTGCCACCGTATTATCTAAGTGCATGCTACTTGACTTCGATCCCTTATATAAGGGAAAAACATTTGAATAATTTGCAAGTATTCACCTACCACCAGCATAGACTTAGTTCGATTTAAACAATTATGTCACTATTCCATCTTGTTCGATTTATATAAATGTCAAATCTGCAGGTCTGTCTGTTGGTCCTTTATGGCATAGTTACTAACGGTAAGCGTATGTTGTAGCCCTACCTCCTTTGCCCCATTCAAACGAAAATTATTTTATTGTAAATTTAAGTGCATAGTATAAAAGAAAATTATATATATGTAGAAATGTAAGTCTCTGAACACATATCTGTTACAACTCCTTATATAAATTGAATTTACTTTATATATGTTTTTGATATATAAATAAGGGGACAGTTGTCTAGCGGCATGCGTGCTTTGGTGGCGTACAGAGAGTCGCGGGTATGAAACTCAGAGTTGGCGGTCCTTACAAGAACGTGGTACGTAAAAAACCTTCAGCAAGGAAATCTCCCTCTCTTTGTACTGTGTCCTCTCTATGTACACCCTTATCCAGTGGCGTAGCTAGATTTTTTGCCGCCCGGGGCGGTCTCCAATTTGCCGCACTTTTTAAGGGCAGTCCATAAATGACGTCACGCACTTGGGGGGGGGGCACCGGTTTGTGACGATGTGTGACGAAGGGGGTAGGTGTTTAAGAAATGCGACGTTACGTCAAATCACGCAACATTAAATAAATGTTTACTTAAATATTTGATTACTTACACTTTATTTAATGACGTTTATGTAAAAGGCGTGTTACGATATTAGAATGCAACCTTACACTAAAACATAATTAAATGGCAAAAAATTTAATTTGAAACATTTTCATTTTCAAACAGAAAATACGTCTTTGTGACGTCTTATTGAAGAAGGAGTCTAAGTTTTTGTGACAACGTGTGATGAGGGGGGGGTGAAAAATAAGCCAAAATAGCGTGCTTTTATGGACGACCACTTAGTCGATTATATTATGGTTTTTAAACATTAATGAACGTGAATAAATAATTGTAATTGAAACGAAGTAAAGGTGGGGAACATGTTTACCATTGCATCCCATATTTATGCAAGCAGTAATAAAAGAGACAGCATAAGATTATATACCTATAAAAACACATTTATACAAGATACTTTTTTTAAAGGCCACAAGAAAGTTACTGAGCTCGCAGGTCCCCCCCCCCTCAATGAGACAAAACATTTTCCAAATTTACACCCAGCAAAAAAAAACCTTACCAATTACTATTAGTATTCTTTTATGTTGTATTTATAAATAAATGATTTTTTTACAAACAAAGAAATTGTATACATTAGCAGTGGCGTAACAACGGCTTGACATTGGGGCAGTTGCCAATGGCACCGGCCTGCACCAGTTCAAAAGGGCGCCGCTAAATCATTAATTTTTAAATTTTTATTTAAATAAAAGGTGCCAAAAATAAATTAGCCAAGGGCGTCAAAAGACGAGTTACGCCTCTGTACATTAGTATGTTAACATACTTATGCATTTACTTTCCTAACTTTCATAATAGAAAAATCACGTATTACGCTATCAAAATTAAAATTATTTTGTAATATCTTGTTCTATGGACAGTATTGCAAGATTTTGTTTTCTTTAATCGCTCATTGTGGAACGAAGATAATTTTTTATCAACTTCAGTTTGGAGAAACTCCTTTCACAACTAACGACACTGATAGCAATAGTTGAAAAAAATCATAGCAAAAGTACAATGTTGGGTACATAATTTTCCAATCTATAGTGTTGAATAAATTTTATTAGATCAAAGGTGCCTTTTCTTATCTTATCTGTTTTAGACGCTCCTTCTATGCAGAAGATTATTTCGTGCTACGCTTATTTATGGTTTGTGTTTAGTCCAGAATTCTTATTAAGAGTTTTAAATGTTGATAAAGTGTTGGCTTTCCTGGTTTCTTCAGGCAACCCATTCCACGCCCGAATTCCGGACGGGAAGAACAAACATTTGTATGAGTTTATTCTTGCATACGGAATAAGGAAGGTGTTTTTATCCTTATGTCTATCTAAGGTTTGTATTAAGTTATATTTGTGTTGTATTTCTAAATTAGAATTAATTGCTATATGTATGATTACTACTTTACTCTTGGTTCTGATATACTCTAGTGTTTCAAGGTTTAATGATTTAACTAATGGTGTTATTCTAGTCAGTTTCGAATATTCTCCAGTAATGAATCTGGCAGCTCTTTTTTGGATTTGTTCTAGTTTATAAATGTTTTCTTTGGTGGATGGGTCCCATACAGAAGATGCATATTCTAGTACAGGTCTCACCAGAGTGAGATAGCATTTTAGTTTTATATCTTTATTACATTTGTAAAGGTTTTTTTTTATAAAGCCTAAGGTTTTGTTTGATTTTTTAAACACTTCATTGACATGGGGATTCCATGATAATTTCTCATTTATTATGACTCCTAAGTATTTTGCATCTCTAGTTTGGGTTAGTTCCTTTCCATGAATGTAATATTTTGAATTTATTTGTTTCTTTTTCTTTGTTACTCTTAACAGTTGACACTTTTCTGGGTGGAAGCTCATACTCCAGTTAGTTTCCCATTTTATCAATTCATCTAGGTCTTTTTGTAAAATGATGCTATCTTGTTCTGATTTAATTGTTCTATAGATTATACAATTATCAGCAAAAAAACCTAACTTTTGTTCCTGTTGAGATGTTGTTGGGTAAATCATTTATATATATTAAAATGCGTAAGGGACCTTTTCTCCTATTTTTCTAACATAATGCCTCTTCTTGTAATGTAGGTACAGCCATAAAAACCTGGATCCTTTTTCTTTCAATATTGAACTGTCAATGTCAATAAAGTAATTTATTTGATGTTCAAATGCTTCTTTTAGTAGGTTACATGGTATTATATACGAATATTTTCTTGCAAGGAAATGCAACTCATCAAAGCGTTATTTTCTTTTCTTTTATAATTCCATCCATGGATATAAACATTTCTCGTTCTACTTCTTGTTTTAAAGATAGAACCACGTCTTCTGAATTGCCCCTACTACTATTTTTCTCCTTCTAAATCGGCGTTCAGTTGATATCTCCATCTCTTCATAAATTGTTTGGCTGATATAACAGCATTTTGTATTAGCACATCTATTTGTTCCATGCAATGGCTTTGCATTAATTTTTTTTAAAAATGACGTTTCCCGAAAATTGAGATATCATAGAAGAGGAAAATAGTGCATAGAATTGAGTAAAATTCCAGCATCTGATCTCGTTTTCCTAGTTACTTCTTTAGATTTTAATTTTTCCAAGACGCTTGAAAGTTTAAAATATGTCTTTTTCGAAATTATTTAAGCCTATTGTGGTGTTTATTAAAAGAGAAATTTGAATATTTACATATTCTTTTCATAAATCTTAATAATTTTCCATAAAATAGTTGAATTCATATTATTTACACATTACTATTACTTTAATTGAATAGGCGTAACATGCTTAATGAATAATCGTATTTTAATGAAAAACACAAATTATGTGTGCTACTTTAATGCAATAAAAAGAAAAAAAATTTAATTTTTAATAACTTACCTTACGTCACAAAACATTACTGACAACTGAAACGGTAATATAAATTACTACTTTCAATATTAATGGCACACATTATTTGGCCCGGCCGTGTTGTGTTTTTGGGGTCGTTTTCTTATAAAAGCGTCATCTGTGACTTATACCGCTTAGTTTTCAAAAAAATGGATACGTTTTTTGAGCAATTAAAATTTTTTGAACGGTTTTGCGTTAGCTATAATATCCACTATATAATCAAACAAATGTTGTGTGAATCCGTTAATTAAGACTCGAAATTACGAATATTTTTGTTTCATCTTGGTTTTCCCCCTTCAAAAGAAAAAGGGTAGTTGTCGGTCAATATCGGTATTCGTCTTACTTTTCAAATGCCCACAAATGCCACCCCTAAATGAGTGCCACCCGGGGTGGACCGCCCCCTCCGCCCCTTAGCTACGCCAGTGATCTCAGACCTTACATTTGTGACATAATATTCTTACTGATCATTCCAGCCAACGACAAAGTTATAAAGATATGATCATTATATTATTGTATAGCTCAGCAATGATATTAATTATTAAAGTTAATTATTTGTATTCTTGGGCCTATTTTTATTTATACCTGTCACGTTAAAATAAATGTATTCATCGTGGAATTAATATATGGCAACATAGGGAAAAAACGGGTTTTTAAAAGTAAATATTTGAAATTCCCCCTGAATGTTACGCAATGGTGTCATTGCAGTCAAACCTGTAAAATTGTAATACGTTGATCAATGCGATGATGGTTAGAAAACTGTGAGATATAGTTTAATTGGTTTTTTTTCGTTTTGTTATTTTATAAGTATAGTATAATAGTTTTAAAATAAAGTATTAATTATAAACAAAAACGTATTTACCCCTTCTAGCATGATCTGGGTGTAGCAGTGGCCCCTGACCTTTGCCCCACTTTGGATGGGCTGAATAGTTCATTTCAGGTGCATGGGTAAAAGAACACCAATCTCCAATAACAGCATCACAGTGAAAATCTTTCGCGAATGCAGGAGCACCAGCCACGATATTGAATTTTTAAATAAAAAGATTTGTGGAACTTTAAAGAAATATGTACATAGTATATCAATCATGTGGAAAATGGTCTGTAAATTAATACAAAGCCAAAAAAAAATGCCGTATTTCTTATTTGAAAAGTAGCATGTTTCAAATCATCTTTTGTCTTTTAAGGGTATTTAGTATGAGGCTGCAGTGTACGTCTAATATCGTAAATCGCACGAAGCGATTTAAAGCGTCATGAAATAAATTGTAAGTGTAAGCAATCAAATATTTAAGTGGAGCTTTCATTTAAAGTTGAACATTTTTGATGTGACGTCACAGTTCTTAAATACCCCCTCCCTCCTTGTCCCACAGCTCACTAAAGTTTTAAATATTGATAGAGTGTTTGTTTTCCTCGTTTGATTAGGAACTCATTCCACGTCCGAATTCCGGACCGAAAGAATAAGAATTTGTACGTGTTTATTTTTGCATAAGGAATAGGAAAATTCTTCTTATAACTATGTCTATCTGAGGGTTGTATTAAATTATCTTTGGTTTATACCATGTAAACTTGAAAGAATATTCTCTCAATGCTGGCAGAAGAAAATGGTAGAGCTGTTAATCATGAGTTATAATAAAATTGAATATTTTGGCTCATTCAAGCTGTTTTGTCTTGTACCAATTTCTTTAGACAGATGGCATCGCTGCAGCGACACCTTTGAACTTCAATGGGATAGACTCGGGATAGAGCTATAGTTATCATAATGTAACATGACAGAACGGCTGAAAAAACTGTTGCCACCTAATGCTTAATTTTTTATTTTTTTAATTGAATTTATTTACGATATTAATTGCACATATTTATTAATTTGTGTACTTTAACATCGTTTATTTACTTTTTTAAAGAAAAACCTAGATTATGGCTAATTTTGAAATAAAAAACCTAGAAACCTAGACAAGGTCGAAAAAAACCTAGATCTAGGTTGAAAAACCTAGCGCTGGCAGCACTGGCAGTAACTCTATACAGTGATATTAATATGTCGGTCAACAAATTATCGTTGTATTATGGCTTTTATTGCAGTAACTCTATACAGTGATATTAATATGTCGGTCAACAAATTATCGTTGTATTATGGCTTTTATTGCATTAACTCTATACAATGATTTTAATATGTCGGTCAACCAATTATCGTTGGAGTCCTACCCAAACTAGAAAACAAACTGAATTTAGGTTTTATGATTTCTATAGAGCATTTTATTAAGGGTGTACCTGATTTCGCCTCCGCCTCCGGTAAATCGGAATGCAGTCATTTTACAAATAAGGATCCGGTTAAATTTTGCCGGATTTCAGCAGGATTTGGCAACAGTAGCACTTCCAGTGTACTAATTCTCGCTGATGTAAATAAGCATTAAAACCATTCATTTTGGATTTTAGTGGTGGATACTTCATGTGTTTGTGGGACTTGAATACAGTGTTGCCTTGGTATACGTCTGCTTTAGTATAAGTCCAACTTGGTATAAGTCCAACTTGGTATAAGTCCAACTTGGTATAAGTCCAACTTGGTTTAAGTACAACTTGGTATAAGTCCAACTTGGTATAAGTCCAACTTGGTATAAGTCCAACTTGGTATAAGTCCAACTTGGTATAAGTCCAACTTGGTATAAGTCCAACTTGGTATAAGTCCAACTTGGTATAAGTCCAACTTGGTATAAGTCCAACTTGGTATAAGTCCAACTTGGTATAAGTCCAACTTGGTATAAGTCCAACTTGGTATAAGTCCAACTTGGTATAAGTCCAACTTGGTATAAGTCCAACTTGGTATAAGTCCAACTTGGTATAAGTCCAACTTGGTATAAGTCCAACTTGGTATAAGTCCAACTTGGTTTAAGTCCAACTTGGTTTAAGTCCAACTTGGTTTAAGTCCAACTTGGTATAAGTCCAACTTGGTATAAGTCCAACTTGGTATAAGTCCAACTTGGTATAAGTCCAACTTGGTTTAAGTCCAACTTGGTTTAAGTCCAACTTGGTTTAAGTCCAACTTGGTATAAGTCCAACTTGGTATAAGTCCAACTTGGTATAAGTCCAACTTGGTATAAGTCCAACTTGGTATAAGTCCAACTTGGTATAAGTCCAACTTGGTATAAGTCCAACTTGGTATAAGTCCAACTTGGTATAAGTCCAACTTGGTATAAGTCCAACTTGGTATAAGTCCAACTTGGTATAAGTCCAACTTGGTATAAGTCCAACTTGGTATAAGTCCAACTTGGTATAAGTCCAACTTGGTATAAGTCCAACTTGGTATAAGTCCAACTTGGTATAAGTCCAACTTGGTATAAGTCCAACTTGGTATAAGTCCAACTTGGTATAAGTCCAACTTGGTATAAGTCCAACTTGGTATAAGTCCAACTTGGTATAAGTCCAACTTGGTATAAGTCCAAATTGGTATAAGTCCTGTTTGGACCTTAAACAATTTGATTGGTATACGAACTTTGTGTGGAATAGGACCCGCACGCTAGAATTTGTATGGGGTCGTTCATAAATGACGTCATGTGATTTTGGCCGCCTCTCCCCCCCCCTCTGTCACACCTTCACATAAAGTTAGCCTCCCCCTCAAATATGACGTCAAAAGATTTCGCCCCTCCCCTCACCCCAATATAAGCCGTATTTGTTATTTGAAAATGAGCATTTTTTCAAATCACTGTATTGTCATTTAAGTATGTATTTAGTTAAGTGCAAGGCTGCACTATGATATAGTAACACGAGAGAAGCCATTAAAAAAATTAAATGTTAGAGATGTCTGAGTGTTAGAATTGTCTATATGTAAAAGTGTTGTCTTTCTGCCTGCAAGTGTTGTTTGATTGCAGGAGTTGTTTCTAATTTCCTTAGAGTTGTCTGTTAGTTTGATAGATGTGTTAAATTCTTACTTTCTTGCCAGTAAATTCTATATTACATTAGCAAAAATCCAATCAGGATATTTTATTGGAAATGAAATCTTTGATCCAAGTTTGAACTCACATACAATGGAAAATAACAAATTGAAATTCAATCTTTGACATAAATGACGTGAATCAGATTGTATTTTCCATGAACGACGCACTAAAAAGCACCGCTATCTACCTAAGTAATATGAGGTTGTAATTGAGACAACTTTAAGCGGCAACATTAATGAGAATATTATATTATCATTTTATTTAACTTCAATTAAATTTCAATCTACAAGTCTATGTGGCATGGTTATATCTATGGTATTGCTTATACTTTTATTGCATGTATCTAAATATTATTTACATAAATGTTTCATTCAAAAATAAATAAATAGTTAATATCCTAGTTATTTCAATTAAGAAAACCATAAATTTATTACATTTACCGTCATTTATTATTTTGCCTAGTTGATAGATCTAACTATTTATATGAACGATTAGAAAGTGTGTTTAACCAAGTGGCACGCCATTTGACTTCGATCTCTTTAAAAAAAGGGATAATATTTCAATAAATTGTTAGGATTCTCCTACCCCCAGTATAGATTGAGTTCGATTAAAAAAACTTGTCAATACTTCATTTATATATACACGAGAGCAATGCCCGTGCGATGCTACGGGTAGGCACAATGAAAATAACTTTATTTGGATTTGAGTTTCACATTCCCCTTAATAATGAGTGTAAACGTATCAGGAAATTAGGGTAGTGATAAATCAAACCCCTTCTTTATAAAAATCACGATATGTACGTCTAGAAAATAGAAAGTATGATGAATTTAAATATTTCCCATCAATTTTGGTATTTCTGCTTTAATAACGCACGCTTTTCTCGATATACTTTACCAGAATAACAAAGGTCCTTAACAGTTACAAAAATCTAATGGGCAAGGCTAAATTTCTTTTTCCATAAATCAAAAAATTAAAACAATATCTTTGATTCCTTTGGTTCTAGGGAAAAGCTCTTAAAATCACCCACTCCATTTTATAAGCTAAGTATGAAATTAGTTCAAGACGAATAGGATATTTTTTTAGCATAGTAACAAAGCTATAAATTGGCAGATACTTGTTTCACTTAAATAACGGATTATTTTTCTTTGTATTTATATTCAAGCCTTTTTTCATTGTAGCTTTTTTAGCTTATAAAATGACATATAAGTTAGGGCTTAATATATAACATATATTATGTAGGCATTTGATTTTAAAACAGAATAGTTTTTTAAAAAATCAGTCTGTATACAAAATTTTATCAACGTTGTATAATATTGCTCAAATAAAATCAAGTTGTTATGTCACAATATCAGTTGCTGTTAGTGTATTTTTGCCAGAACAGGGGTAGGCACAATTAAAAAATAACTTTATTTTGTTTTGGGTCTCAAATTTCCCTTAAAATTGAATGTAAATGCATCATGAAATTAGGGTAGTGATAAATCAAAACACGTCTTATAAAATTCACGATATGTGTGTCGAGAAAATAGAAAGTATGATGAATTTAAATATTAACCATCAATTTTGGTATTTCTGCTTTAATAACGCATGCTTTTCTCTATATAATATACTCCTACAGAATATGAAAGGTACTTAACAGTTATAAAAATCTAATCGGCAAAGCTCAATTTATTTTCACATGAATAAAAAATAAATTAAAAATAGATTTCCATATGATTCCTTTGGTTCTAGGAAAATGCTCTGAAAAACACCAATTCCCCATTGTATAGTTTAAGCATGAAATTATTTTAAGACGAATTAACTGTTATTTGAGCCAGATAATATTTATTTGAATATGTATGCTTAGTGGAGGGTGGAAATATGGTTTACGGGTGTATGGTTCTTATTTTCTTTTCAAACGAATATTAACATAAAAACAATGTTGTTTTTTTTTAAATTCCTAGAGATTGATTTTATAATAAATTATGTCAGTTTGAAAGGACTTTCCACTCTTTTCTTCTAGTATTAACAAAGCAATAAGTTGGCAGATACTTGTGCCACTAAAATAAAGGATTACTTTTCGTTGTATTTGTATTTAAGCCTTTTTTCGTTGTAGCATTTTTTAGCTTATAAAATGACATATTTGGTAATGGTCTTAATATATAACATATATTTGTAGGCATTTGATATTAAATCAGAATAATTTAAAAATAATTTTTTCAAGAAAGTGTATACAGCTTAATAGAAAACTGCCATTTAGTAAACAACATGATCTGCCTTTGAAATCAGTCTTTATACAAAAATTTATCCTCGTTGCATAATATTGCTGAAAAAAAATCAAGCTGTTATGTCTAAATATCAGTTGCTGTTAGTGTATTTTTTCGCTTGAGCACGCACTTTCTGAAGCTAGAACCTATATATGAGTCGTAATACCCGCGATATGTCTTTACACTAAATATATGTATACCTTAAAGAACCGTACAGTTTATACCCGAAGTGTGTGCCACGCAGTCATTGTTCTAGAAATGTAACTATTTTTTAAATGAATGTTTTAGTTTTGTAAGCTCTTAAATACCTTTCTTAGCAATGATTTTTTATGGGAAAAGCATATTATTTATGTGAATTTTGATGCTTAAGTAAGGTGTGCTTGGGTTTTATTTGTTTTAAAGAAACATTTTGAATCGCAAGGTCTGGGCTTAAAATTTACCCTGCTGATTTAGTTTAATCTATGCAAAAAGTATAAAAACAGTTGCTAAGCTATAGTGTTTATGTCATCCAGGGTTGGGCGATATTATTGACTCTGACCCACCAATAAATGGTATATTTCAAAAGGTCATAAAGTTGTACTCAATATTAAAATAGCTGTTCCACTTATTAACCACACTCATTGGACCGTGCATATAACTCCTATATATAATCCATTTTCGTCTATAACAGTACCGATTTTTTTTTCATTCCTTCTATTTCCTTGGGGCAGTTTATGGAGCAATCGTTCCAGAAAAAAAAATCGTGTAAACTATTTAAGCACCGAAGGAAAATAAATATCCCACCTAAGAATCATTGATAAATATAACTGACCTAGCATGTTTGACTTAATTTATGCAAAAAGAATATTAACAGTGGCTAAGCTATAGTGTTTGGTATCTGGTTTCACTCATGTGCTTTCTTTCTCTAATGCATTGAATACATTGTTAGTATTTGATTAGTATTTGATTATTTAGAACTAACTTGTTAAATGTCAAATACATTAAGTATTTAAATTAAACATATAAAAGATATAAAGAAAAGTGGTAAAACGATACTGTGTATTCGATAATAAAGAAAATAATAGAAAATAATAGTATATACATATTGTTAAAATATTGCGCTAAAAAAACAATGACTATGGTTTGTAAACAAAAATGTTAGGTAGATTAACGTTGAACATAAATGTAGACATCTGGAGAAAGACCAAAGCAAATAAATGTTTCGAACGGCTGAATAAAATACATCTCGAAAATACATAAAGGAAACAGTGTAAAGATGTAATTTGCAAACAAATATTAATTCTGTAATTTTTTACAAAAAAATTATATGTATTCTTGTTAGAGGCGCAACATTATCAGACATAAAAATAAACCGTTTCATCACATTTAGTTCACAACGTAAACACACACACACACTCACTTTATTCACACACTTATACACACAAACATAAACACACAAACAGATGGTACCATTAAAAAAATCACATTTCATTGAAATAACCGCGGCTCTTTTTACTTGTTTCCATTTCACAAATTAATATGAGCTCGAACTATTACGTCAAGTCACAATATTTTATAGCGAGAAACGCCGCCTTGTTAATCTAGACACCAAAATGTTTATTATTTAATTTTCAATAATTTATTTTATTTTCGGGAGTTACCCCGCATAGCGAGCACCCACGCACACACACGGCTTCGGACGCGCTTAGGCGCAATATATATAGGGATTAAAGTATTGAAGTATGTTTGATAGTTGTTTATGGCTTAGTACAGTGATTCCAAAAGTGGACGCTACCACTCCCTGGTACACGTTGCAACGTTCAAAGAAGGGGAGGGGGTTGGTAATGACCACTGGTGCATTTGTTGGGTTGGGGCGGAGAATAGCTTTAAGGAGGCGGTGATATCTTAAAAGAAATAAAATGATTTAGAAAAATTGATTTATGAATACCGCTAAGCTACAATGCCTTCCAGATGACAATGATATTTAACTAAAATTCATTGATGTAAAAAAAAATTAGGATTTATCTTCTTATCGAAAACAAAAAGAAAAAAAAATTCCAAACATCTGACTATGACAAATATCTTTTCAACCGCAACCACATAATATTGCCATATTTAGATTTTGCTTACAATATTTCGTTAATGATTTCTAAATCGGGAAAAACTCATACTATTGATGTAGAACTAATTATACTGGTTATATGTACAGAAATAAGTACTGTGCTAAACAAGCCAGCATCGTGTACTATCAAGAAAATGTCATTAACAATATCACATTAAAAACAATGATTAATGAAATGTAACAAGATGCTGAAGATTTATTGTGTGGCATTTGAAATTCATCGCAGTTTTCTATCCAACTTTTCCAG
Source organism: Ampullaceana balthica (assembly GCA_944989445.1). Taxonomy (NCBI): domain Eukaryota; kingdom Metazoa; phylum Mollusca; class Gastropoda; family Lymnaeidae; genus Ampullaceana; species Ampullaceana balthica. The sequence continues at coordinate 55,598 of CALYLW010002052.1, forward strand.
GAAAGGAAGTTCAATATATAAAAAAATATCAACATATTTTGCTCAATGAGGTCATTACAAGACAATTGATTTTATTAAATGTAAAAAAGTTGGGGTGATAGGGGTTATGTCTGTCTGTTATTAATTCTCAGTTTTATGTCAGAAAATAATGATCATGTTCTTGTTTTCTGACTTGATTGTCTGTAAGATTTGTCTGATTTTATTGTTGTCTGTCAGTTTGTAAGATGTCTATTATTATTAGAGTTGCTTGTCTGTTAGATGTGTCTGGTGGTTGGTGTTGTCTGGTGGTTGTTGTTGTGTCTATAGGATAGATCTGATTGCTACGGTTTTCTATCTGTCAGAGATGGATGAGTTTGTGTTTTTCCTAAATGTCAGAGATGTCTAAGTGTTGGTAGTGTATGTATGTAAAGTTGACTGTCTTTGTTGTCTAGCTACAAGAGTTGTCTGATTGTTAGTGTTGTATGTCATTTTGATTGTGTTCTAATATTGTTAGTGTTGTTTTGCCAGTTAAATCTATATTAAATTAGAAAAAAACACTTTCAGCATATATATAAATGGATATACAATCATTGTTTGATCCAAGTTTGAAATCAGATATACATAAATGATAAAATTTACTAATTAAAAATCGTTCTATTTTCATATCTGACGCGCAATGGAATTGTATTGTCTATGAAAGCCGCACTAAAAAGCACCGCTATCGACATACATAAAATGCGATTGTAATTGAGACAACTTAAGCGACAAGATTAATGAGAGGATCATTATTTTATTTTCTTTAACTTCTGTGAAATTGCAATCTTCAAGTCTATGTGACATTGTATTACTTATTTGTATTGTTTAAACTTTTTATTCCATCTAAGTCAATGTTATGTATAGACATATTTAATTCCTAGACAAAATATATTTTCATAATCCTAGTTATTTCAAACTAAGAAAACGAAATATTGAATACATTTATTGTCATGTATTACCATGCGTAATTGACGAAACTGAGGCTTGTAGCTAACTTCTCTCTAAACGATTTGTTTATCCAAGTGGCACGCCATTTGACTTCGATCTCTTTATTAAGGGATAATATTTCAATGAATTACCACGATTCTCCTACCCATAGTTTAGACTGAGTTCGATTTAAACAATTTCTATCACTATTCCTCTTGTTCGCTATAAATGTAAATATTTAAATATATATATGTATATATATATATATGTATATGAAAAATCTGCATGTCTGTTTATATACCTTTTATGGCCTAGTTATTGCTTATGGTGTAGCCCAACCTCCCATGTCATGTCTGTTTGTATACCTTTTATGGCCTAGTTATTGCTTATGGTGTAGCACTACCTCCCATGTCATATATGTTTATATACCTTTTATGGCCTAGGTATAACTTATAGTGTAGACCTACCTCCCATGCCATATCTGTGTGTATGCCTTTTATGGCCTAGTTATTGCTTATGGTGTAGACCTACCTCCCCTGTCATGTCTGTTTGTATACCTTTTACTTTTATGGCCTAGTTATTGCTTATGGTGTAGCCATACCTCCCATGTCATGTCTGTTTGTGTACCTTTTATGGCCTAGTTATTGCTTATGGTATAGCCCTACCTCCCATGTCATGTCTGTTTTTAAACTTTTTATGGCCTAGTTATTGCTTATGGTATAGCACTACCTCCCATGTCATGTCTGTTTGTATACCTTTTATGGCCTAGTTATTGCTTATGGTGTAGCCCTACCTCCCATGTCATGTCTGTTTGTTTACCTTTTACTTTTATGGCCTAGTTATTGCTTATGGTGTAGACCTACCTCCCATGTCATGTCTGTTTGTATGCCTTTTATGGCCTAGTTATTGCTTATGGTGTAGCCCTACCTCCCATGTATGTGTGTATACCTTTTATGGTCATGTTATTGCTTATGGTGTAGCCCTACTTGGACTGTATACCAACGCCATGCGAGGTTGCTGAACCACTTCCACACCAAAAGCCTTAGAAAAATTCTCAATATAAAAGGGCAGGAAAAAGTTCCAGACACCGATATATTAGCCAGGTCAGGACTCCCCAGCATCCACACTAGCCTTATGCTAAGCCAACTACGCTTTGCGAAGCATGTATTGCGCATGCCCGCCATCGCCTCCCTAAGAGGCTCTTCTATGGTGAGCTTACAGAAGAGCATAGAGCACGTGGAGGTCCACGTAAGAGCTACAAGGATGAACATAAAACTGCTCTGAAGGCCTTCGACATCGGACATGACTCCTGGGAAGGAGCAGCCAGTAACCGAGCCCACTGGCGATCTATGATGATATGGAATGGCGAAGCTGTCTGTGAGGCTAATAGACAAAAAGCTACCAAGTCAAAACGTCAAGCCAGGAAGGACCGTATCCAAACCCCTCCTGAAAGGATCCCATCCATGTCTTGTCCGACATGCGGACGCCAGTTTCGTGCCAGAATTGGGTTAATAAGCCACCAGAGGACACATGTGGTGGCCTAGCACAGGTCAATACAAATATGATGAGAGTGGTCATCGTAGACTACGTCGGGCGAACAGCAACAATATCCCAGTCAAAAACCAACATTATTTATTGTTATTATACACGTTCGACGATTCCATTTTTTCACAAAACGAAATATTCAATGTTACGGAGAATTAGAACTGTAGGGAGCGTGCAATGTGCTAATCCACAAAACAGATAAATATATTTGAATGTCGGAAATACGCAGTTATCGATGAGTTAAGGTTATTGTTAGAAAAAATATAAAATTGACGTTAACGTCAAGGCATACTGTTAATTTTTATAATAATTGTAACCGCTAAAAATTTTGAATTTCCTAAATTAAATTATAATAACCATAATAATTGTTAACTTTAGACAGAGAAATAATGTATTTCCAAAAAAATTATTACCCTTAATGCTATTGAAAGTACAAAAATGTAAGAACAAGAAATTTAGCTAAACAAGACCTGAATGAAATCATATGCGTTTTATTTGGTTGACATAAAGCATCCATAACTCTATTTTATATAAAGTCTAAATGTATAATATCTTATAGTTACTTCAAATTAAGAAAACTATCAATTTAATACATTTACCGTCACGTAGTGCTTTGCCTAATTGATAATAAACACTGGCAGACACCTTAGAAGTACACGAATTATTTTTATCCAAGTGGTACGCCACTTGACTTCGATCTCTTTAATAAGGGATACCATTTCAATGAATTTGTAGGATTCTACTACCACCATTGTAGACTGAATTCTATTATAACAATACCTTGTAAATTGTTTATTTATTCGATTTTGTATATATATATATATATATATATATATATATATATATATATATATATATATATATAGTTTTAACAGCGATTTACAAAGTGGGCGCTACAGCCACTTAATGGGCGCTGCAGCTATTCAGGGGGGCAAAGAATACTTTTAACGTGTGGTGAAAGAATATAGAAAGAAAAATGGTTTTAGTTAAAATGATTTTTGTATTGCGGAGAGTTATCAATACTTTCAGACTAGCAGAACATGTTACTACCATTCATTGTCATAAAAAATAAAATGATGTATCTCGTTATCAAACCATAATAAAACATATTATCAAACAAAGATTTAACTGCAACCACACAAGATGGCGATTCTTACAATCTTATCCACTCTAATCTTATCTGTTACAGACGCTCCTTCTATACAGAAGATAATTGCATTCTACACATATCTATGGTTTGTGTTTAGTCCTGCATTTTTATTAGAGATTTAAATGTTTATAAAGTGTTGGTTTTCCTGGTTTCTTCAGGGAAGCCAGTCAATGCTCGAATTCCGGACGGGAAGAATGAAAATTTGTATGTGTTTTTTCTTGCATACGGAATAACAAAGGTGTTTTTATCTTTATGTCTATCTGAGGGTTGTATTAAGTTATCTTTGTGTTGTATTTATAAATCAGAATTAATTGCTTTATGTATGATTACTACTTTGCTCTTGGTTCTTCTATCCTCTAGTGTTTAATGATTTAACTAATGGTGTTAATCTTGTCAGTTTTGAATATTCTCCAGTAATGAATCTGGCAGGTCTTTTTTTGAATTTTTTCGTTAATGATTGCCAAAGCGGGAAAACCTCATACTATTGGTGGAGAACAAACTATACTTGCTATACGTTAGGTAAAATGTGCTACAAATGATAGCATCTTATATTCTCAAGAAAATGTTGTTGAAAAATAATAAAGTGCAAAAATAATTGATGAACTCATTACACTGGTTATAATTAAATAATGTGAACTGTGCTACACAAGCCAGGCTCTAATATTATCTAGAAAATTTATGTTAGCAATAATACAGTGTAAATAAGAATTAAAGATAGGACTTGAACTTTTGAAGAGTCATTGTGTGACAATATAAAGAAATCTCACATTTCTGTTCAACGTGATTATCCCACTTTACCAGGAAATGAGGCTTTACTTTTAGCATACGTGTGGTTCACAAAGGTAGAAATGAATTTGGCATGATCTATCATTTGTTAAGATTTGTCAACTCTTTCTTAAAAGTATTCAACATGTTATGCATTTTTTTTAAAAATGAAAAAAGAAATATATTTAAGAAACAAAAAAGGCATAAAATGTAACTCTTATGTGTCTAAACCAAAACTAGCTCGTAATATGTAAAAGAAATTACAAAAATATCGATTACTTATTTAACCTTTAGCTAAAACGAAATTAGCACGAGCAATAATAATTTCCTTTGATAAAGTGCATGTACGCATTTCTTCAATTGTGGCGTAAACGGAATACACGAAATCGAGAGATCTAACCAAACAGAACACGAACATAATAATTGGTACTTTATCTTTGTGATACCAAACACAATATTGTTTTTGCTTTGTTATACTATCACAGCTCATAACAATAAAATAAAAAGATTAGCTTATTAATTATTAAGAGCTAGTTATTGATATATGTTAGCAATATTTATCTCTATGTAATTTTTGTACTTAACATTTTTTAAATATCATCAATATTTGGGACTATATATTTCCATATGTTACAATTATTTATATATTTTAAAAATATTTACGTGTACGTTTTTTTCTACGGTCAGTCAAGACAAACAATATGGCTGTTCACGCGAAAACATCGCGTCTGATGTTTTGGAAAAAATTGACTAAAGTACGTCACGCTATTTTTGACATTTTTAACTCCCCCCTCCCCCCTGTCACAAAGTGTCACAAATCTTGGACCCCCCCCCCTAAAGAACGTCACACTTTCGAACAAAAATGTGTTTTTTTTTATTAACAAAATAATTAAAATTTAATATAAATATTATAAAACAGCGTGACGTACTTTATGGACGGCCACTTATCTTAATTATACTTCTATTGTTTAACGAAAATTTCGGACGATGTTAATGTATTATTTTGTAAATATCACGTCATTAATGATAATAACTAGCAGGAATTACAGAAGATGCTCCTTAGAGCTATAAGTCCATTTCATAAACGTAGTTATACATTTTAAAAATTATTTTAGTAAAGTGGAGTGATATATGTTCCTTTTCAATTCCACAACATTTGTTTAACGGGCAACCAGTGGCGTAACTAAGGGATCCTGGGGGTGCCGACCGCACCGTGTGACACTATCACAATGGGTGACAACAAAGTATATAATTATGTATATTTCCCTTATTTCGCACTGGCAGACTCGTAGAGGTATTTAGGCTATGTTGTTAGGGGGTGACATCATGACATACCGCAATGGGTGACACACACATTAGTGATCCTCTGCTGGCTACTAATATAGTTTTCTTAAGTTAGAATACATATTTGTTATGATAGGGTAAACATTGGTAAATAAATGTTTGAAATAGACAAAAGGTTTACACATTCAATAGCTATTTATTGTCTGATTGTAATATTATGAAAGAATTATTGCTTGTCAGCTGTGAATATTCGGGTTGTCACAAACTGAGTAAGGACAAATCAGAGACTTTTAGCTACCAAAATAGTTCTTTCTGAAAAAAATAATTTATTAAAGAGAAGCTCATAAAATCAAAATAAATTCCTTTTTATTATATTGCAGAATTTTTCGTGAAGATTTCATTCTTGGTAATATATTATAACATTGACACTGAAAATCTAGCTTCGATATATAAAATGGCAATTACTTTAATCAATCACAATAATGTTTTAGCCATCTATAACAAACAAATTATGATATTTACTTATATTACATAAATTATTCACCACATATCTCATAATGAGAATTTAGTAAATAGGACGATTTATTTGTATTTAAGTTGTAAAGAAAGTAATTCTAAATTATTGATTTATTAAAGTCCATGTCCCTTTGATAATGCTGGAATGGCGAATCTATCGAAGCTGTTATGAAGGGCATTTATTTGCACAGTATTTTAATTTTAATAATTTTTCTAAACAACTTAGGTTTAAGCCATTTTAAATAAAAATATTTATTAATGACACATAAAAAATCAGGCATACTATGTAACTTTAATATGTTAAAACCAAAACTAACGCGCCTACGGGGTGGTAAGGTAATTGTGACGATGTGTGACGATGGGGAAGGGGGGGGTTAAAGTAATGTGACGTCACATCCGAAAATTACGGAACTTAAAATAAAATTTCCCCTCAACTAATTCAGAGCTGGCAATTTCTTTAATGACGATTTAAATATCTTCCCGCGTCTAACAATGTGTAGGGCACGCGAAAATTTATGATATAAAAATTGTTCTTTTAAAAAATTCCCTGTGAAATACTTTTAACACTAAAATGCTTAAGAAGCATCTGTCAAAAGGAAATAAAATACATTTCTGACTAACTAAAGGTTATACAACTTTTCCCTCTGAAAATGATACAAAAATCATAAAACATAAAAAAGATTTAGGTTGTTTGAATGAATCAATGACAGGAACCTAACGAGTCGTTCCAATACGACGACATTCTTTAGACGAGCAAATGTTTGGTTTTTGTGTTTGTTTGTTTTTTTTTGCTTGTTTTGGTTTGTTGTTTTTTAATTCTACCCCCCCCCTTTTTTTTTACTAGTCTTATATAAGCTTGCTTTGTAAGTTTAATCGGAACCGTCCGTCCAACTATTTGTTTATAATTTTTTCACGTGCCTAGTTCACGCGTTGACGCCGACCGTCACTGTTCACACCCCCTACCGTCCCTGCGCCCAGGGGAGATAAAAACCAGGGGAGATAATTCTGTTTCAGTCTGTAAATGTCGCGTTCGAACATAATCACTACTTTTAGTTATGTCTCATATAAAAGGGATTTATAGTCAAAAGGTAAGCTGGCTTTGCACTTACTGTAAAATGCGTAGACTAAAAAGTAGAAAATTAGTGCATTTTTAATATAAGACTAGTTTTTAAAAAGTGTTTTAAGGTTAATTATTTTCTTGTCATTCCTTCCTCCACTTTATCTCAACCATGTTAAAAAAAGTGACTAGTCTAAATTTTTTTTAAATGGATAGTTTTGTATATCAAAGTTATTTACTGTAATAACGAAAATAAATGAACGTTTTTATTTAATTTAAATTTCTTTTTTTTTAGATCTGGACAAAACAAAGGGTTGAAAATAATTTGGGATTGATTTAAATTTTAAAAGTTAAGGGTTTGGTTTGTAAATGGTTGGTGATGCAATAGCTCTTACCACCCGCCCACACGTGTTGACGTGCCTAGTGGAACTCGCGCCCTTTCTTGTGTAGGTAGGCCTAGCAGAAAAATTGATTTTAATAAGACTTACAAAGTTGTCAGTATGTAAAGTATATCAATTAAAAAGTTATTACCACTGCCAATGTTCCCTATAAGCTACGTGGTTGCGCGGCCACGCGGTTCTCTGGCCGACGCCGCGCAGCGGTTTAGAATAACCGCACAGGAAATAGCGTAGTATTGCACAAAAAAATAGATTCTGTGCAACTTTACTCGACACGTTATTTATACTTTTCACACGAACTAACGAACCTTATAGGGAACATTGTCCTCCGCCTAGCGAACATTAACATCCAAGCTGATGGGCCCGGTGACCTGACTGAACGTTACATCCTTGTTGTTGACATTTTGTTTGAAAGTTTAGTTTACTGTAGTTTTAGTTTATGAGTATTACCAGTATGACAAATGCATTTACAGCAGGGATTAATGTTTGTAGAGTATGTTTTTGGAAGTATGCTGTTAGATACTGTGTGAAATGAGGTGGATGAATGGTGGCCAGGTTGCATTCTATAGCCGTTATGACCGCGAAAATTATGCTGCGTTTTGGGCGAGTACCCGTGCAGCTTTTTTCAACAATATTGACCTCCCTATTTACGATTGGGATGTACGGGGGGGGGTGGGGTCAAAGCTTTGTGACGTAATATTGGATGGGTGGGGATGTCTAAATTTTTGTGACGAAGTGTGACAAGGGGGGGGGGAGGGGGTAATAAATAGGCCAAAAACGTGTGACGTCATTTATGGAAGGCCCCTTATAGAATAAAAGCTATTTGTTTGTAAAATATCAGCGCTAAATATTAATAATCTTAAATGACGTCATCAGTTCTAATTTGTTAGAGTTGTGGAGTTTTATGTGTTTCATGTTTAGCTCCACTCTATATTTTAGAGATCATCTTTCTATTCACCCTCTGGTCAGTTACGATATTCTAAACGCACATATTCTTTCTGTTTCTAAGATCCGCACTAAAAAACCGTCATGAGTCGTTCAAGTTATGTGCCATAAATCCATTTCATTGTATCTGCATCATATTTCCGAGACCGTCGTGAAAAAGTACACTACGGCGTTCAGGGGTATTATGGCAATCAAAGTACGCACATCAGCGGTAATATATATATATATATTTATATATATATATATATTATATATATATATAAATATATATGTATATATATATTAGAGTGGCCCAAAAAATTTTTTTTTCGATTTTTCTAAATTTAAGCCCTGCATTGTGTTCTGCCAGAAAAAAAAAGTGTTTTCTGAGAAAATGAATACAATCGTGAAATATTTAGGGGTTGCACAAAGGCAATAAAAACATTGATTTGGTACTAAATAGTAATTTAATGGTTTATGTTTAATTTTTAGTGTTAAACATGAAATAACAACCTCAAAACAAATATAATAATAGAATGTAACAAAGTGTTTACTATTTATTGACGTCATATTCACTGACTGCTTTTTGCTATTCCAGTAACCACTGTGGTCTTCTTTGCATCCGGATATAATCGTCGGTGTTCTTGCACCACATGAAGTGAGAATTGCTTCTGATCTTCTTTTCTGCATAAAACTTCATTGAAATCCTGAATCAGTTTCACTCCTCTTTCGGCTGTGTCATTAAGAACTTTCAAATTGGTTACAACCTTTTCTGCATGTTTGTATTCGTTGTTGCTGCTCCATGTTTCAGGGGACATCTCCAGGAATGAATGTGGCAAACCAAGAATGGAGAAAAATGCCTTTGTATTGTTTGTAACAAAGAAGCTGATGGGCTGGTCTGCATAGAATCCATTAGAATCAAGACCCTGAGCTCGATTTGTAGATCCGGGTTTTTCTTGCATATTTTTAAGCATCTGAACATTTTGCTTGGGATCAATATTTTCATCAAAAAAAAAGCGAGGCCCACTGTAATTTCATTTAGATACCATAAATGTCGTCTGAAAGCTTTTTTTTTGCTGCTTTTCCAATAACTGAATTAACAGTTATATTTTTCTAAATCCTTCAGAAATTGTAGGTCATTTGATGGCGCCCTTGCTGGCTGTGGGGCTTGTACCACAGTTTCATATAAGTACTGAAAACAAAACAGAGTAACTGAAACAGTCCTTGTTCTTCAGAAAGCTTAAGCTTAAACTGCTTCTTAAACATCCACATCTTGTAGCAATAAATTATTCTTGCCATCCAACGTGCCCTGTGTACAGCTCCTGGAGCATGGAAATGAATCCCACGTGGTGGTGTTCCTCCAAGAAATATGGCAGCCAGTTCCAAAAATTCTCTGTAATCATCTCATGGGTGACGAATTTGAAGATTGTCATTTGCAAACTGCAATGTGCTCTCTTTGAAAAGGTCTACTTCAGTCATCCCATCTGCAGTGTCATAGGATCCCTTCTCCATAAAATGCCACTGCTCTTTAAATCGTTTAAAAAGTGAAATATCAGGTCCAGATGAGGGCCCACTTATCTTCAATGCGGTGAACAGTTTTTCAAGAACAATTTCCATCATATAGTGGCGGCAAGCGAGAGGAATACGACTTTTTTCAAGCAGCTTTTCAATTAAAACGCATGCCCCTTTGTAATCACCAGTGTTATTTGCTGTTGTGTCAAAACTTAATGCTACTAATTTTTCACAAATTCCCCAGTCCTTCAGACATTCAACTACAGATTGAGCTTGACTGTCATCTGTCCCTGAAGCCAATTTTGGTACACCTTATAGCAAGCACTCTATTTGCAGTCCTGTTACAATCACTGGCAATCTCTCAACATTCTCCCTGGCTGTGAGATCTGGAAGCAATTTTCCATCCCAATGTACAGTTAATGGTACTTGTGGATCAAACAATTATTTAACTTCATGTGCTGTTTTTTTTCCTAATCTCAGCTCTCACAAGCTGTACAGTACTTCGACTTAATGTCATGTCACTAACATCGTGACAAAGAGAATGAAATGTAGCAGCTAGTAAATGTACTGCTGTACGATCACTTTGCTTTATCCACTTTATCCCTTTGGTCACGAATAAATTCTAAATCTTGTGTTTGTTATGTTAGTTTTTCAGCACTCTGATGGGCGATGTCAAACAGTTTATCAATTTTTGAAGAACATGCAATTTCATTTGAAATCTGCTTCTCTGAGCGCCGATTCTTTGCTTTACTCAAACACTGCCAATGCTGATGGACTTTTAAAAGACGATTTTCTATGTGGTAGCTGTAAGCTGTTGGAATTGTAGCTTTCTGCCAGATAGTAAAAATTTCACTAACAGTTATTCTAGCACAGTCTTTAAGAGTTTTATTGTTTTCTCTATGATGGTAGAAAAACACCGATAATGTCTCGCGAATTAAACAGTTACACATTATAAACATCAAAGAACAAAACAGACTTTATTCAGGTTCATCAATATTCGGGATAAAATATGGTAAATGGAGAACATACCTAAATTTTCTGAGAGCTTGTGCAACCTCTAAATTTCATCTGAAAATTATGAAATTGTATATTTCGGACTACTTTTTTTGTGGTAATCAAATGTGGGGTTTAAATCAAAGAAATAAAAAAAAATAATGTGTGTCTATCTTTTTTGGGCCACTCTAATATATATATAAATTGCTTTACGAGTGATTAAAAATACGCAATATTTTAAAATGTACAATTATAGACCATTAAGTCCCAAATTGTCTACGTATCACCAATCTAAAGTGTAAAAAGTGTGTCTTTATATAATACAACACTTAATTTAACAGTAATGTTTGTATAGTAAACCTCCTGAAGGTAAGGCACACAGTACGTCACTCTCCTCACGTATGGGTCACGTGGTGCTCCTCATGTGTAGTGATTGACCCTGGTCACGTGTGTTTCGGAGTTGATTAAACTATTTTTTTTCAAAACACAACATTAAGTCCAAATAGCGATATCAAATTCAACCAAAAGGAAATGTAAGCTTACAAGGTTTATAAAATCTACTTATGTAAATTGTATGGTTATATATCCACAGATGTCCCTAGACATTATTATCAACATACTAAATATTGATATAATTTTAATGATAACGTTTAAATTATATAGAGCTTAAATACATATATGCGCAATAATGAAGTTAATATTAAAATGTGACCCCTACTAGGACGTAATTTACCCGTCTTTTGTCTCTTATGCCGTGAGTTAATCTTTAAGAAATGACGAGTGTTCGCTGTGGGTGACCTAGCTCTTGGCACTAAGTCAACAACTTAATTGTAAATATATAACTCTGTCATACAATCCTCTTAGTCTTCAATAAATCATGTATGCATTTTTCTCAATGAGGTTGTTACAAGACAAATTTTTTTTTATTAATGTAAAAGGTTGGTGTGACTGGAGTTATCTTTGTCTGTTATGAATTCTCGTTTTCATGTCAGCAACCAATTGATAAAAGAATGTTGTCTGTACAGATTGTCTGTATGTAAAAGTTGTCTGTTTGTTCGTGTTGTCTGTCTACCTATACGAGTATTTTGATTGTAAGTGTTGTATCTCAGTTTGTTAGAGTTGTCTGATTGTTAGTGTTGTCTGTCAGTGTGATTGCTTTTTATGATTGTTAGTGTTGTCTGTCAGTGTGATTGCTTTTTATGATTGTTAGTGTTGTCTGTCAGTATGATTGCTTTTTATGATTGCTAGTGTTGTTGTGCTGTAAACATTAGAAAAAACCCGTTCAGCTTATTCAAATTGCGATGAAATCATTTACCAAAGTTTGAAGTCAGTTACACATATATGGAAAAATGTACACATTTTAAGACTTTCTATTATCATATCTGACGTGCATCACATTGTATTTTCCCATTAACGCCGCACTAAAAGGCACCGCTATCGACCTACTTTAGATGATGTTGTAATTGAGACAAATTAAGCTGCAAGTTTATTTAGGAGATCATAATATTATTTTCTGTAACTTCGATTAAATTATAATCTACAAGTCTATGTGGCATAGTATTATTTATTTATATTGCTTACATTTTATATTGCATGTAACTTAAAAGTATGTACAGAAATTACATTCGAAAGAAAAATACATTTTTAGAATCATAGTTATTTCATAAACATGAAACTGTAAATTTAATAAATCTATATACATTTATCACTTTGCATAATTAATGGAAACTAGTAACATTTGTAATGTCTCAAAGGCTATGTTTATCTAAGTGGCACGCCACTTGACTTCGATCTCTTTATTAAAGGGATACAATTTCAATGAATTGCTACGATCCTTTGACCCTCACTATAGACTGAGTTCAGTTTAAACAATTTCTTGTCAATTGCTCATTTTCTTCGATTTTTAATGTTTCATAAAATTACTGTCTTGCAAAAGCATCATTCAGTTAATTAGCATTGACTTCGTTTCATCAAAGACTAAATAACGAGTGATAATTTTATTGTTATTTTAAACTCCTACTAAAACTGTATAATATCAAACATAAATATTTCTTAAAATCTCGACTGATCCAATTGTCATAAATACAGACTTAGCTCATTTGTTTTATTAGAAAGGTGTTAATAACAAGGATTGTAGTGACAGTAGACATGTTATAACTTGTGTAACTCTGTGTGTGATGATTTGAAGTGATAAGTTGTTTTACACTGCTTTTTTATGGGAACAAATATTTAACTTAAGCTTATAGACTATTACTATCATTTGACTCAGCTACATATTAGCTAATATGGACTGGATAGTGGAAAACTTCAATAAACGTCCAACAATTCATTGATATTTCTGATTGAAAATTGTTTTCTAACAACTCTTTTTCTTATTCTCTCCAACATTCCTTTCAAACATTTTATTATGAATATTTCTAATTGTTTCTCTTTCTTAATTATATAGGTCCGTCTTGTTAATTTGTCTATTAAGTGGTGGTATATTAAAACACTAATAAAACTTAGAGTTGTGTAAACAAAAACGACTTTGATTGCTGCCTAAACTAAAAGTTCGCTACAAATATGACACGTTCATGCAATAATCCATACGATTTAAATTTATCAAAGAGTTAAAGGTTTGAAACACATTAAGAAGCAGTCAGTGACAGAGTTATGACGAATATAAACACAAGGTAATCAATATTTCTGAGATTAGAAATGTAAAAAGATTGGGTATCAACGATTTCAAATGGATATTTCGTTTAAACCAAAGTGTTGATTTAAAAATAAAAATAATAATAATTTGATGCCATTTTATATTGAAACACTAATAAATATTTAAAAGGTGCTCTTTCAATAGTTTTAAGAGATATTCACATGTTTAGACAAAGTGCTACGTTCTGTTGGGAAATACATATTTTGTAAATTTATATAGACTTTTTGAAAAAATAATTTTGAGCCTTTATCTATTTTAGTCATTGCGAAATTGCGTTACAACGGCCATAACATTCTATGACATGTTTCTGATCAATATATGCTTTTTTTTCCCCTGAACACATTTTTCACAAATCAGGTTATTTATTTTTATAAGCCAAAATTAATTGGCTTAGACACCGTTATAGTCTGAAGACGATAATAGAAATTTACTATAATTTGTATAAATATTCGCAATTACGTTACGAATTAAAGTGTTTGCACTTTAACGAAAATAAAATATATATTATAGAGCCAACTGTGCCTATCATCGGGAGGAAATAATGCACAACAGACATAAATATGTATGAATGTCGGAAATACAAAGTTTTCTTTCAATAATAAAATTTTTGAAAAAAAAAGAAAACATAGCTTTCAGGTGAGAGAATGCTGTTTAATTTTATATTTATTATTTTAAAAAACCCATTGATATTGTTTTAATTAATTAAATTATAACTACCATTATAATTTTTAAACCTTAGACAAAAGACATAAGATATTTCTAAATAAATTATTTCCCTTGACGATATTTAAACTAAAATTACAACGAAAAAAAAATTATATATTATGAACACCCTCAATTATCACTGACTGATAATGCCGTCACGCTAAGGGACATCAATCTGCTTTGTTTTTTAAAATTGAAAATATAGACGTAAAAATCATAATAATTTTGGTTTCCAGATTAACATAAAAATTACGTCATTGTTTTATGAGGATTGTTAATTATAAAATACTGTGTGTAAATTTCATGAATATTTCGTATGTATCAAACAAGGATAAGTTACTAGGGCTTTTGACCGCCCCAAAAAAATTGTGCGTCGCAGGCGCCCTACAACTACTATTCTAACATACTCTGTGTACATTTCAGGAAGTTTAATATGTCGTATTTATCAAACAAGGACAAGTTAGTTGGAATTTTGAAAAAAATTGGGAGCCGTAGGCGCCCTGAAAACAACTGGGCGCCGTAGGCGCCACAGCACAACCTAGTTAAAAATAAAGAAAAAAAATCTACAAGTACTGCAGATGCAACGCCACAAGTTTGAAAAGACTCGCTCCAAAAAAAAATACACAAAATTAATAAAATAAATGGGTTAATTATGTCATTAGTTTTGTTTTTCTCAGCCATTTTTGGGTATGTGTAAATATAGCCAGTAAATAATTTGTAATTAATATATATATATATATATATATATATATATATATATATATATATATTAATATATATTTAGGGCTGTTATCGATTAATTTCAATTTAATCGTTAACTTTTGAAAAATTATCGATTAATTAATCGATAATTTCGATTAAAGCCAAAAATAGAAATTTATGACGTCATTAAATCACATTTCAAGGAAGTAACAAAACAGAAAATTAGCTTGTAAAAAAATTTTGTATTGAGTTATTTCTCCCTGTTTCCCTGCACTGGTAGTGTCAGCCATGTTTACCACGTTTTTATTAACTTGCTTTCGTTCCTGTCTGTCTACAATTTTTTTTTAGTTTCTGCCGGTCCACATAGATTAATAAAATAAATTTTAATATTACGCGGGAGATGTTTGTACGTAAAAAATATATATCTAAATTATTATTAATTATTAATAATTAATTATTTATTACTAAATTTTAAAAAAATACTATAAATATTTTCTTAAATTTTAATCGAATTTTTATCGATTAAAATAATTTTAATCGATATTTAATCGATAACATTTTTAACGATTAATCGATAAATTAATCGATAATTTCCGAGCCCTAATAGGGCTGTTATCGATTAATTTAAATTTAATCGTTAACTTTTGAAAAATTATTGATTAATTAATTGATAATTTCGATTAAAGCCAAAAATAGAAATTTATGACTTCATTAAACTGAACATTTCAAGGGAAGTAACAAAAAACAGGTAATTGACTTTTAAAAAATTTTTTATTGAGTTATTTCCCCTGTTTCCCTGCGCTGATAGTGTCAGCCATATTTTCCACGTTTTCATTAACTTGCTTTCGTTTCTGTCTGTCCACAATTGTTTTTTTTAGTTTCTGCCGGTCTACATAGATTAATAAAATAAATTTTATTAATAAGCGGGAGATGTTTGTACGTAAAAATATATATATATAATTTATTATTAATTATTAATAACTAATTATTTATTACTGAAAAATTTTTAAAAAATATTATAAATATTTTACTTAAATTTAATCGATTTTTTTATCGATTAAAATTATTTTAATCGATATTTAATCGATAACATTTTTAACGATTAATCGAGAAATTAATCGATAATTTCCGCAGCCCTAATATATATTTATATATATATAACAAAATAAACAAATAAACACGCGTTGATCATGAAATAATTCAAAATCTACGCAAAACATACTATAGTAAAACGATCAATTTCAAAACGATAAAAAATATTAAGTTTAAAATTTACAAGTATAGATATTACTTTACTACATAAAATAACACACGAAGTTAACCAAAGGCATACTAAACTTAAATCGTCTGAATAAAAGAACAGTTTTTATTATGGCTCTAGGTCAAGACTTCTTGTACACCACACTACACACTTAATACAACACTGTTCACTCGGTACACTACACAGTTTGTTGAACATTGTTCAAGGTCGTTCATTCAATTCATTGTAAAATGTTCATCGTTGACGTTGACAGTGTCAACGACTGTCACT